>CM042401.1:3277282-3559782 GCA_023634145.1 Thymallus thymallus | reverse complement strand
AGTCCAACCTATCCAGATGGTAAGTCAAACACAGTCCAACCTATCCAGATGATGGTCAAACACAGTCCAACCTATCCAGATGATGGTCAAATACAGTCCAACCTATCCAGATGATGGTCAAACACAGTCCAACCTATCCAGATGATGGTCAAATACAGTCCAACCTATCCAGATGATGGTCAAACACAGTCCAACCTATCCAGATGATGGTCAAACACAGTCCAACCTATCCAGATGATGGTCACACACAGTCCAACATATCCAGATGATGGTCAAACACAGTCCAACCTATCCAGATGATGGTCACACACAGTCCAACCTATCCAGATGATTATATCTACAAATGGAGGAACTGAATTATAATAAGGAAGTTGAAACGACTACAACAGAGGAGGATGATGTTCAGGCTTTGGAGCCAGCCTTGTGCAAAGACATTGTGATTAGTTTAATCATTGAATCAGTTGTGTTAGTGCAAGGTTAGAGCAAAAAGCCTGTATGCCCTGTATCTCTCCAGCAGCAGGACTGAAGGAAACAGAGAGTTTAGTGGTTGTCTGTCCATCCATTCTTACCAGGACATAGCCATTAGGGAGAGGAGGTGGGCTCCTACAGGTCTCCTTATGTGGGAGGGTCAGGCCAAAGCACTGAGGCTCCATGGTCCTGGAATGACACACAAACAAACACAAAACAGATATTCAGCAAGGTCAGTAACAGCAGGTTAATGTGAAGGTTGAAGGTATAGAGGACAGCAATATGTTGCTCCTGCTGCTTTTCCCACACTGTCTTTAGTGTTTTCGTCTGATAAGCACTTTGGCCATGTCATGTATTTGTTGTGTAGTATTCATGTATAAAGTGTTATCACTAAGTCAACAGAGAAGCAGCAGTAGTTCTGACTGGAGGTATTGCAGGTATTGGTCATCATCGCAGCCCGTCTTCTCCCTGGCCTCTCCATTGCAGTGAAGGCCGCCCCTCTGAGGTGCGGGGTTACTGCATGCACGTGTTCGTGACCTCTGACCTCCGGAGCAGGAAGTCCAGCCAGACCAGCAAGACCAGCTGCCATGGATCACCCCTTTGAGAGCGGGGGAGGAAGGGAGGGAGGGAGGTAGGGAAGGAAGGAAGGAGGGAGGGAGAAGCCCAGCCAGAGAGAATGGTAAAATGTAGAGTTGTAGTGAAAGAAAGACAGAGTGAAAGGGAAAGGAAGGATGGAGAGAGAGGTTATGCATCCATAATCTGTATATGAATGTAGAGCACCCAAGAAAACCTCAAGTTTGTGAGAAATTAATATACAAATGCCATCATCCGGAGTATCCACACGACGTGTCAAATGTCACCTACCCTCCTGCCCCTCCACCTCTTTCCCCTTCTCACAGGCCAGTCCGTCTGTCCCAGGTTTACAGATGCATTTACACTCATCCCCATCCATCACCACCAGGCCGTTGTTCCTGCAGGGCTGGCAGTGGCAGGGGTGCCTCTCGTTCAGGTACTGCTCTATGGCCCTCTTCAGATGTTGCCTCTTCACCCCAGCACACTGCACCTCCTTCACCAGCTCATACAGAGGCCTCATCTAGTACCATTCACACCAAACACAGGGAGGAACCAATATAGCAAGCGTTTTCCTAAGACTAAGGGATGAATTATTGTTTCTAAATATTTAACGTGACTCTGTAGACTTTTCTATTTAATTCCTTTACTTCACTTTTTTGCTCGACCTTATATCATTCACTGTTTTGCCCTCAACCAATAATGCTAGGTCAGATATTATTTTCATCCACCAATAATCTTTCTCCTGTAGCTCTCTCACCTTTCGTTTGATGACTTTAGGGAGGGTCCGCACAGACTCCGCCCAGTTCTTGTACATATCCCAGTTTGTACCTGGAGTGTTTAGGTCCAGAGTATTGAGGGCTGTGATGTGTTTAGTGGCCCCTCCCTCCACATCCACCTTATTTACCGTGTCAGACCTCTTGATGGCTATTAAACAAAAGTATCAGTGATTACAGTGATCAGGATTTTATTACAGAATATAGCTGCAGCTTATACAGTTACATTACATGATGAGTTACCACAGGGGCTTCTGTATACTGAATATATACAGTATACTGTATTTACTGTGAATATCAATAAATACTGTTTATTCATTTGATTCCATTGAGTCTTTACAGTAAGAGATCAATTGATAGCCATATGACATTGTACAATTTCACATCTTACATAGTACATCGTCAAATTTGTGGTTTTACATTGTTGCTTGAATACACTTACATGGTGGGTTGGGTAGAGAATATTCCTTTTCATCCTTTTTACATTTCTCTGTTGTCCATGAAATGAATAGAATCCAGTGTTTGGTCTTGGTACACTCGTTGTACTTCCATGTGACCTTGGCTGCAGATGCAGAAGGGTGAGAGTAACATCCCCAAACCCATCAATCAACACTCGTTTGGCCCCAAGTACACTGTAACTTTCATCACTACATTGGCGTCGAAGCAAAAGTTGGAACCAAGCTATACTAGTTCTATAAAAGTTGGTTCCAACGACTTCCAGTTAAGCTCTGACGGCTTAACTGAACCATTATGATCGACTTTGTTCAAAGTATTCTTCACCATCTGTTGCAAGCATCATGCTCCAACCAATTGGGCCATTGGACCCAGCAATGTAATGACGTGGCAAAATTACAACACTCTATCCACTTTTGGATCGAATCCCCGAGCTGACAAGGTAAAAATCTGTCGTTCTGCCCCTGAACAAGGCAGTTAACCCACTGTTCCTGGGCCGTCATTGTAAATAATAATTTGTTCTTAACTGACTTGCCTGGTTAAATAAAGTTAAAATAAAAATAAATACAATTGTCTCACCCATCTGTTTGGCTGTTTCCTGGTCGATGCTGAGTAAGGCGTGGAAGTGTCCACCCAGGGTGCCCTCAGACAGGTAGTGGGTTCCAAACCTCTTCATCACCGTCCTATAGATAGCGTAGTCGTACACAGTGGGGAGCGTGGCCAGAACCTTCCAGAACTCCTCAGACAGAGAGAGGTATTCTGGGGCATTGTTCTGGAACTGAGCCACCTCCACGTTGTTCTTTACCACCAACAGTTGGTTGTTCTATGGAGCAAAAATAAAACAAAACAGACAATCTCACAATAACTTTATCACAGTTTTGGAGAATATTTGTTTTATGTAGATGTAAATTTGATTAAATAATGAGTCAATAATTCTAAACTCTGGAAGACAATGAATGAAAACAATGAATATCAGGTACATAGTGGATGTGAAATAAAATGTAGTCTTCCTCACACGTGACCTGCTATGGCAAAGGTCAGATGTCTGTTGAAAAGGCATCTCAGCAGATCTCCTAATAAAACAAAGATTTACAGAAGACATTTCATCGTACAAATCCAACAGACCCGGGTTTTTTCCTCAGTCTGGTGAAAGTCATAGTTGTTGAATCCTGTCGTTGTACCCGTCGTTGTCTCTCTCTTGACTATGTCCTTAGCGTAGGACCAGGAGCTGGTGTAGAACTCATTACTGAAATCATTCTGAACTTTGACCTGTACAGATAGGAATCATATACAGATGTAGGATCTTAATTTGATCAACCTGTTGCACCTGTACCAATTGATATTATTACATATATTCATTCCTATGTGCTCTCTTTATAAATGTTTATTTTCACAAGTATGTGAACTTAACTGTGGGACTTTTTACCTCAAAGTTGTACCTCAGAGTGCTATGGGGCAGCCTGTAGAGGACCTTGTTGTCCCCACTGAAGATAGTCCTGCACTGGCCTCCATAGCTCTTAGTGTTGATCACACTTCCTCTCTGTTTTCCTGTCACTGCATCAAACCTGTAAAATCAAGGAGAAGGCACCGCACATCACCACAGATGCCCAGGATTGTGTGTGTGGGTGAGAAAGAGAGAAAGAGAGAGAGAAGGGAGTAGGGGAGAAGGGGACTCTTACCCCAGTCCTAGTTGCTCAACATTGGGTGGTGGTTTGTCATTGTTACAAACAGAGAATGTCTTGTCTGGGCCACACTTCAGTTCGTCCAGGTTGTCTTCTTCACAGTCCTGATCTCCATTACACACCATAGACTGGCTGATACACTTCCCTATTGCACACATAAAATGCACATTCAAACTCCATGTTCTGTGCTCAACATTTTTCTTACTGACTATATTTGACATTTTGTTGTAACACGTAGTGAGGTTTTGAAATGCATTGTTAATAAAGTTTTATTGAATTACCTGAGCTGCAGCGGAACCTCCCTCCACAGCCTTCCATCAGGGGGCAGCCTCGAGCAGTCTCACAGGGCTTGGTCTGAGTGGCCCCTTCACTGCATGGGTTCCCCCCAAACTGGGCATACACCACCATGGCACGGGTCCTAGACTGAAACATATCGATATACCCCAACATTGGTCCAAGTTCAATAAAGGGAAATACACTGTATGTTACCTGGTTGCCATTCACAAATAAAACATGAGTTCCTGACCTGTGTTTTAGTGCAGCCGTCACACTCTGACCACTCGCTGTAGGATCCCCACTGGCAATGCACTGGCTCCACACAACTAATGGGTGAGATCATCCCAAAGAAGAGCCATGGCAGACAGATCAGAGAGACTGACAGATGATCCTGAGAAGAGCAATGCTGCAATTAAATTCTGTTTGTATTTTACAACTTTCCGACAGCCTGAGCCTAAATCCATAATGACTATTACAGCAATATTATATTAAAAGGAATATGAATGTGAATCATCCTACCTTCATGTTGAGAGTTCGCAGCTTTCTGTGGCTGTGGACATTCCAGAGTATTATATATCTCTCTCTCTCTCTCTCTCTCTCTCTCTCTCTCTCTCTCTCTCTCTCTCTCGCTCTCCCTTCCCGCTAAGGGGTCAGATCTTTGCGGGAAGAAATTCTTGCAAGGAATGTTTTTTCTCTCTGTTCCAAGGAACCAGGATGTTTATTTTAAATGTGTGGAACAGAAAGAGAGAGAGAGAGAGATTCCTGTGGAGAAGGAAATAGAGAATATGGAGGATGTCAAGTAAGTATTTCACCCTCCTAGTTCTCATTTGTCAGCAGTGGTGGAAAATGTACCCAATTATCATACTTGAGTAAAAGTATAGATAACTTAATAGAAAGTTACTCAAGTAAAAGTGAAAGTCACCCAGTAAAATACTACTTGAGTAAAAGTCTAAAAGTATTTGGTTTTAAATATACTTAAGTATCTTTCAGGAAAAGACCCAGATGCAGACAGTTTGAATCACAGATGTTTATTAACAAAACAGAAGGCAGGCAGATGACAGGTCAAGGGCCGGCAGAGGTCAGTAATACAGGGCAGTGTCAGACAGGTACAGAACGGCAGGCAGGCTCAGGGTCAGGGCAGGCAGAGGGGTCAAAATCTGAAAAACAGGGCCTAGAGAGAAACAGGGGTACGGGAAAAACACGCTGGTAGGCTTGACGAGACAAGACGAATTGGCAACAGACGAACAGAGAACACGTATAAATACCCTGGGGATAATGGGGAAGATGGGTGACACCTGGAGGGGGCGGAGACAAGCACAAGACAGGTGAAACAGATCAGGGTGTGACATTAATAAAAGTAGAAATCGTTTAAAATCGTTTAGTTGAGGTAATTGAGGTAATATGTACATGTACAGTAGTTAGGGGGTAAAGCGGCAAAGCAGAAGGCACCATTTTTGGTTTTAAAAATGTATGGATAGCCAGAGGCACACGCCAACACTAAGACATTATTCACAAAAGATGCATTTGTGTTTAGTGAGTCCGCGGCAGAGGCAGTAGGGATGACCACTTGTTCTCTTGATAAGTGCATGAATTGGACCATTTTCCTGTCCTGCTAAGCATTCAAAATGTAACGAGTACTATTGTCTGTCACCAAAAATTTATGGAGTAAAAAGTACAATATTTTCTTTAGGAATGTAGTGGAAGTAAAAGTAAAAGATGTTGTAAAATGTAAAGTAGAGATTCCCCCAAAAAACTACTTAAGTATTTTTACACCACTGTTTGTCAGTGGAGACAAGGGAAAGAACACAGAGAGAGGAAGCCGTTTTAGACTATTACTCAGCGATAGTCCAAGTGTATGTGCCTGGCTCCATGCATTTACTGCCTGAGATAAAAAAAATAATATATAATCTCAGAAACACTGGAGGACAACAGAGAGCTGTTTCCCCCCTCGCATGTCTGGCACTGCTGATATCTCCACCAATTAGTGTGCTGGATCAAGTACGTACGTGACAAAGTTGCTTTTTCTGGTTTGAATTGTGTTGTTGTTTTTTACGTCTGTAAGAAGGAAGTCCTGCTGTGTATGATGATGTCGTATTTTTGAATCAACCTTTAAATATACAGAGTTTTCATGTGATAAGGTTCGACCACTGTAGGTCTTTAACTCCAAGCTACAGACATAGACACACACCCCCATATACACACACGCACGCACACACACACACACCCATATACACACACACCCCCTTATACACACACACACCCATATACACACACACCCCCATACACACACACACCCCCATATACACACACACCCCCATATACACACACGCACGCACACACACGCACGCACGCACGCACGCACGCACACACGCACACACACGCGCATAATAGTGTTGCCGAGTCCTACACTCTAAACGGATAATTACTCATGGATTGAAGAATTAGCCTCCTTGTATAGCTTTGATTAAAGCCTCCACAGAGAAACCCAGGATGGATCCCTCTGCTGTGTTATGGAGGGAGCGTACTGGAATGTGCAAGTGTGCGGAAACTACATCCACTTATAATTGTGGACATAGATCAGCTGTCAGTGTGTCCCTGGAAGAGGAGGGAGCTTTCAGGTTTGCATGCATATCTATCCCCTGCAGGATGCCAGTATTATGGCTGTTCTGAATAAGCAGGTGGAAACGCTGTAGCCGTCTACTGGAATATGCATCACATATTTGACTAGGGATGTGAATGTATCCCCTCTGTCTGTCTGGCAGTCAGTCTGTCTGTATGTCTGTCTGTTTTTCAGTCTGTCAGCCTGCCTTTTTTTTTTATTTCACCTTTATTTAACCTGGTAGGTCAGTTGAGAACAAGTTCTCATTTGCAACTGCGACCTGGCCAAGACAAAGCAAAGCAGTGCGACAAAAAACAACACAGAGTTACACAGTAAACAAACATAGTCAAAAACACAATAGAAAAATCTATATACAGAGTGCAAAATGTAGTGCAAAAATGCAGTAAGGTAAGGAGGTAGGACAATAAATAGACCATAGTGGTGAAATAAATTACAGATTATCATCATTAACACAGGAATGAAGGATGTGCAAATTATGATGTGCAAATAGAGATACTGGAGTGCAAGATTAGTGAAAATAACAAAAATAAATATGGGGATGAGGTAGTAGTGTGGGCTATTTACAGAAGGGCTATATACAGGTGCAGTGATCGATAAGCAGCTAGCTTGTCAGACTGTCTGTCATACACAGCAACTGGTTCAGGGTTACGGCTAGGTTAGGGTTAGGGTTGTGGCTAGGGTTAGGTGTTAAGGTTAGGGCTAGGGTTAGGGGTCGAGCTGGGGAGTGGACATGAAGTTCTTAGGGTTAGCCATAGAGATAGATAGAGGACTCATCTTGATATCTGTGACAGCATGGGCGCTGACCATGCTAAAACTGCCTTTTGGCCACTAGAGGACTCTATCGTTCTCTATGGGGTTAGCCTAAAAAACGAATTGTAACCCTCTGAATTCCCAATTTAACCCCTGATTGTAGTCTAATGTGTAGTGTGGGATGTGACTCAGCTACACCCATGTGCGGTACAGCCTGAATTCAGCTTGAATTCTCTCACCCATCTACACACAGTAACCCATAATGACAAAGTTAAATCATGTTTTTAGAAATGTTTGCAAATGCATTAAAACAATGTAATACAGGTTCCAGCTATGATGTGGTGGGGTACAGCAACTACGTAAAGAGGCTGTGTAGTTCCAATTATACTTTAACTAGTTAATCAAAACCTAATTACACTTTTTGTTAACTAATTGTCGAAGATATTGGTTACATGGAAAAAAACGACTTTGAAACGCACAAAAGCAGACACTTTTGACCAAAATCACGAAAATGTCATCTCTACCTGCAGCTGCTGCTAGCAAGGAAAATGTTGGAGAAGAACAGCCTGGTGACCCAGTTCTAAATGAGATTCGCAAAATAAACAAAAATCTCAAAGAGAAAATTGCAATAGTGGGCGAAGATAAAACATACAGTGGGCGCTCTGGACAACCCAGAAGAGAGGATGTGTAACGTGTACGCTGGGAATGAATTTAATAATAAATAATACAGGGAACAAAACAAGGAAACACGGGTAGCGTACCGACATGACACACAGGAACAGAGTCAATAACGCCTGAGGAGTGACTTAACGGGAAGGTAATCAGGGAGGTGATGGAGTCCAGGTGAGTCTGATGAAGCACTGGTGGCGTAACGACGGTGACAGGTATGCATAATAATGAGAAGCCTGGCGACCTCGAGCGCCGGGGAGGTATGTGACAGTACGCCCACCCTAACCGGTACCCCCGCACATTGACTCTGTACTGGTACCACTGTATATAGCCTCCTCACATTGACTCTGTACTGGTACCACCTGTATATAGCCTCCTCACATTGACTCTGTACTGGTACCACCTGTATATAGCCTCCTCACATTGACTCTGTACTGGTACCACCTGTATATAGCCTCCTCACATTGACTCTGTACTGGTACCACCTGTATATAGCCTCCTCACATTGACTCTGTACTGGTACCCCTGTATATAGTCTCCTCACATTGACTCTGTACTGGTACCCCTGTATATAGCCTCCTCACATTGACTCTGTACTGGTACCACCTGTATATAGCCTCCTCACATTGACTCTGTACCGGTACCCCTGTATATAGCCTCCTCACATTGACTCTGTACTGGTACCACCTGTATATAGCCTCCTCACATTGACTCTGTACCGGTACCACCTGTATATAGCCTCCTCACATTGACTCTGTACCGGTACCACCTGTATATAGCCTCCTCACATTGACTCTGTACTGGTACCACCTGTATATAGCCTCCTCACATTGACTCTGTACTGGTACCCCTGTATATAATCTCCTCACATTGACTCTGTACTGGTACCCCTGTATATAGTCTCCTCACATTGACTCTGTACCGGTACCACCTGTATATAGCCTCCTCACATTGACTCTGTACTGGTACCACTGTATATAGCCTCCTCACATTGACTCTGTACTGGTACCACTGTATATAGCCTCCTCACATTGACTCTGTACTGGTACCACCTGTATATAGCCTCCTCACATTGACTCTGTACTGGTACCACTGTATATAGCCTCCTCACATTGACTCTGTACTGGTACCACCTGTATATAGCCTCCTCACATTGACTCTGTACTGGTACCCCTGTATATAGTCTCCTCACATTGACTCTGTACTGGTACCCCTGTATATAGCCTCCTCACATTGACTCTGTACTGGTACCCCCTGTATATAGCCTCCTCACATTGACTCTGTACTGGTACCACCTGTATATAGCCTCCTCACATTGACTCTGTACTGGTACCCCTGTATATAGCCTCCTCACATTGACTCTGTACTGGTACCCCTGTATATAGCCTCCTCACATTGACTCTGTACTGGTACCCCTGTATATAGCCTCCTCACATTGACTCTGTACTGGTACCCCTGTATATAGCCTCCTCACATTGACTCTGTACTGGTACCCCTGTATATAGCCTCCTCACATTGACTCTGTACTGGTACCCCTGTATATAGCCTCCTCACATTGACTCTGTACTGGTACCCCTGTATATAGCCTCCTCACATTGACTCTGTACTGGTACCACCTGTATATAGCCTCCTCACATTGACTCTGTACTGGTACTTCCTGTATATAGCCTCCTCACATTGACTCTGTACTGGTACCACTGTATATAGCCTCCTCACATTGACTCTGTACTGGTACCACTGTATATAACCTCTACTATTATTTTGACTGTTATTTTACTGATTTTATTTCTTTACTTATCTATTGTTTACCTAATATCATTCTGTTTTATGGTTATAGTGGGGATAAACATATATATTATTTTACGTTTTCATCTTATAACAGCAATAGTGGGTCAATATAGAACACAACAGGCATGTTGGTGCCATGCGTGATGGACACAACCCAAAGTGTTAGTTATCTTTTACCATTATTATGACTTATACCGGTCTCTCTTTTGGTAATAATATATTTACAACCTTTCAGATATGATGACCAATGTGATTAAAGTTACGTTGTGGAATGTGAACAAATTAGGTTCACATTTAAAAAGACAAAAGATAGTGAATTATCTTAAAGAAAAACACTGAGACGTGATTATGCTCCAAGAGACCCACCTGCTGGAAAAGGATGCTCCTGGGGTGGGAGACAGATGGGTGGGCAGTACTTACCATAATACATTCTACCCTCCAAAAAGAGATGTCTCTGTTCTATTTTCCAAAAGTGTTCAAGTGGACAAAGAGTAGAAAAGGACATCAAGGACAACAAACACACATCTGGATTTTACTTGTAAAGTTTTCAGGACAAAATATAATATTGGGAAATATTTCTGCTCCAATTGAGGAGATCCCAGACTTCTTCCTTCAACTTAACAAAATAACACTGGATTTCAGTGATTTTCCTCTGGTACTAGGGGAGGATTATAATCAGGTCCCTGCTGCAGATAAAACCAAAACTGGTCTATACAGGACCTCAAAAACTCAGGAAGCAATTAAAACGCTGTGTAAAGATGCTGGTCTTTATGATATGTGGAGATCGATCAATCCAATCGCTCTCAATTACACATTTTCAAATAGGCACACTGTTTATTCACGCGTCGACTACTTTCTGATGTCACACTCTCTCATGTAGACAAAGTGGGTGCTTGCAGTGTGGGCACGATAGATAATATAATATGATGAATCTGAAGGCGGAGTATAAGCTGCACATATGTATACATCATTGTCACAATAGATTGTACCCTTGTTAAGTTTCAGCCAAATGTGGTTAGTACCATTTTTCATTTCATTCAGTGCTAAGTCCTGCTTATGCCAAATGATGATTCCACCTGGTCAGCCAACCAGCCTCCCAGTCTGCTCCAGCCCAGGTCAGCCAACCAGCCTCCCAGTCTGCTCCAGCCCAGGTCAGCCAACCAGCCTCTCTCTCTCTCTCTCTCTCTCTCTCTCTCTCTTTCTTTTGCTATGCCATCACTCTTTATTTTCTCCTTCTGGATGTTTGTTCCCTGTCAAGCCATGTGTCAATATTCTTAATGAACTGTCATTTACTTTACATTTTAACTTTCCTCACATCCCCTGAAGTCACATTTGTCTGGTTGGCTTCATAATTAGATCTCCACAGCTGGTTTTCACGTGACTCTCTAGGTCTAACAGCAATGCCAAGGTTTTATTGACAACCTCGTTATGTTTATCTATCTTTTTCAACGCAATATTTGGCAGGCCCTTAACTTTGAATGCAATATTCACTCCAGTGCTGATTCTGTTAGCACACAGATTACCAGTCTGAGCAAAGGCAGCCAGATAATGTGACAAGCCTTCTAATCAACTAGCATGAGGAAGTGCCTGACGATGGCATAACAACCCTGGAACAATTGATACAGACCCTTCTGTTACAGAACACGGTACTTCTATCCTCTCTCACTCACTTCCCTCCTTCTTCGGACCTCCCTCTCTTTCATCCTCTAATATCCCCTTCTTTCATTCTCTTCTTTTAACTCCCCATTCCTCCTTTTTATGTTCTTTTTCACTTTCCTCCCTCTGTAGTAGTAATGGAGATTTGGCCTTTACCACTATAGCCCAGAGAAACTCATTGAATAACATATTCATAAACGGCAAAAAAGCAAAAAAAAAGCAAAAAGCAAAAAGCAAAAACAAAGTTGTGTTTGTCTTATATCTAGGAGATAGAAGAAAGCTCAGGAAATATAAATGTATATATATTTTTTTTTACACATATTTAACCCTTTTTTGGGTAGGCACAAAACTACCTTCATACTGTACTTCCATAAAATGTTTTCAACTGGTACTGGTTACCTTCAGATGAGTCCCGTGACACTTGTGAGGT
The DNA here is from genome assembly GCA_023634145.1 of Thymallus thymallus. Taxonomy (NCBI): domain Eukaryota; kingdom Metazoa; phylum Chordata; class Actinopteri; order Salmoniformes; family Salmonidae; genus Thymallus; species Thymallus thymallus. Next base: position 3,547,644 of record CM042401.1, on the reverse strand, counting down.
CGTAGAGCAAAACGGTAGGTCAAACCGTTCGGACACTACAGACATTTTCATGAGAAGACCAATTTTCGGGATATCTCAATGTCTGACAAACACCGCTCTGCCACCTTTCACAGCGATATCACCGGATGCGGTGGATTGAGACGCATCCCATATCTCTACCTTAAACTGATTGATTTGGGTTTTTCTGGTATTATGTTAATTAGATTGACATCGACTCCAGGGTGTTAACCTGGTTCTCTCATCACCCCTCTTCTAACCAAATTTCCACCCAACACATTTTCTTTTCCTTCATCCCCTGCCACCATCACCCTCTCACTCACTTATTTTAATTCCTCGGCTCATGCATCCACCCCTAAGGCAGAATCTCCTGCCTCCACTCTCACATTCAGAGGAAAGGATTGCCTGAAGAGGTTGGATTAACGTAGGTATCTGACTGAAATCTAACATCCATTTTAATATCGCCCACACATCCTCCAGTGAGGATTAGGTACGGTATGTCTGCACCAAAAGTCACAGACGAGCATGTGACATGTGTCTACCGTTTCGTTCAAGGTTGAATCGTTAGAGTACAGGAGAGGTGAATTGACTTTGAAACGCTCTTGTTTCCTTTAGCAGTATGGCTCCAGACAAGTGAAAGGAGTGGATTGGTCCTCACTGTGTTGCATTCAGCTGTCCTGTCACTTCCTGGAAGCCTAGCATAACCCAGCACAGCTTCATAACTGAGCAACATGCTGTACTGAAAGGGCTATATTTAGAGAGATTTCGAAACACACATGCGCACGGACAAACGGACACGCACACACACACACAAACGACAAGGTCCAGTGCATCAGTAAACAGACAGGACTCTTTGTTGTCTGCTAGGAGTTCATATTCATAAGTGTTTGATAAACACACCTGGCTGCCGATGTAGATTAGAGGGAACAACACCACAAGGACAAGGTCACAGCATATGCCTCTCCTGGTCACCCTGGCAACCGGCTAGGATGGTTCCCGGAGGCTCTTTTGAGTAAGTAGAAAGTCAAGGCAAATCTGGAGATAGTTCGCTTCTGGTGTGAACATTTTAATTGTAAGCATTCGGAGTCAGTCACTTAGCTCAGAAGTCTCTTTTATCTTTTCCCGTCCCATGTGAAATAATGAAAACAGGATCACAGAGACATAGTCACATAGACACACTGTACAGGCATAGAAGCTTTATTTGATTAGTTATCTTCCACTTAGAACAGAATGTGTTTCATTGCAACACACAAGGTTTGGTCTTTACAACAATTTTACAGCAATGGACTTATCGTCACACCAAATATGGACATAGAAGAAAGGTAAGGACTACAATATGGATGAAGTAGGGTAGAATTATTATAACATTAGATGACTTATAAATCATAATCTTTACAAGTAAACACATGTATGTAGGTGTCTTTTTACACTGTGTATTGTACTAGTTTATTACATAGGTAATACTACCGTCTCAAAGCTCAAGCGAAACATTGTACATGACCTATTTGGGACTTATCATGTTTGCAGTTGCAGTGCAGTGTACACATGTTGATAATAATTTGTAAAGGTCTTGAGGATTTTTTTACTTGAGACGGAACACAAGCAACTCAAGTAGTTATAGTCAGGTTAGGATAGCATGCAAAATAAATTAATCCACTAAGTGACAAGCAATATATTTACAAATATATTTCGATTCCTGCACATAGTTAATTAGTTAAAAAAAATATATTTTTGAAGTGTATTTGACTGTCAGAGATATGGAAAAAAACTTGTATTGGCCATATATTATATATATATTATGTAGAAGCCTTTCTTGTGGATAATTCTTGGCATTCATTTTCATTTACAATTACATGGCAGTAAATCCATTGGTCTTTATATACACACTTTTCACATGATATAAAATATATTTTAAGGTAAAGTCATAAGGATGAAGTCATTGACACATACAAACTATGAAAATGTTCCTCTGAACAATACACACAAAACACACAAACACTCAATGAAATCCTTACTCTCTGTCGCTCTTTCTCCCGCGGTCTGTCTCTCTCCCCAGCTCCCTCTCTGTCTGTTTGTCACTCTCTTACGTAAAAACATACATACACAAAACAAAAGTTGGAAATGGCACATAACTACGTACAAGACACACATTCACATATTCAAAATGTAACATTTCCACATTTTTTTGGTTCACAATAATCGTATAGTTTACATAACAATTTTCCTCAGAACACATTCTATGTAAAAGACGCAACAATAATCGTAACATTTTTTGTGGGGAGAGAAATTAGGCAAAGCTTTTCATATATATCCGAAGTTCTTGCATAATGTGCAAAACATTTTTTGGCCCCGAAAAAAAACGTGATAGGTGTTTTATTATTGTATTCTTCACTACGCCGCAAGTGCCACTTCAAATATAATTTTTCTTCCAAGTTGAGCATTTACAGTTTGTCCTGAATAGGTGCAGAGCAAAGCAAGGGAAACATATTTCTACTAGATTGAATGCAAATAAGCAGGCAAACACGTGGGTAAAACAGCTATTCTATTCTATTTCATACAAGTCAATTAAAACAAGGATGAGATGAGCTCACAGTCTACAGACCCACCAAAACAGAAGAAAAGTTACATCATTTAAAAAAAAGATTAACTAATGTGGTGAATATTTCAGTACAACAGACACCTACATGAGATCAGAATGATATCAAGCCATTACGAGAAACATGAAATTAAACCTGTTTTATGGTAATCTACAACAGTGTTTACCAACCCTGGTCCTCGGGTACCAATACAATACCCTACAGAGAGGCAATCAATCAAAAGACACACGATATCAATCTGTCTGGCAATCTGTCACATAGGGAAAGAGCTGTTACAGGTGGTGTAGGAGCCAAATCAATGTACTGCAGGGAGAAGTTATCAATATACGCATTGTGGTGACAGGACTGATACAGAGACAAAATGGTCAAGAAATGTAGAAAGAGATTTAAAAAAAAACTATAATAATGACTATTGGGGAAGCTCCATCAATCAACAAATCCATCCATCCATCCATCCATCCATCCATCCATCCATCCATCCATCCATCCATCCATCCATCCATCCATCCATCCATCCATCCATCCATCCATCCATCCATCCATCCATCCATCCATCCATCCATCCATCCATCCATCCATCCATCCATCATAAAGTACGTTCTACAGCCATGTGTGAGTAGTTGACATGCTACTCAGATTGATGACAATCAGATGTATTACTGGCACTAAAATATGAACAACATTTATGTCTGTAGAATATGCTAATAAGCTAGCCTAAGCCTCACAAGAAATGGAAATGCCAGAAACACGAGCTTGTGTGATTGGAGGATAGAAGCAGTTATCGTTACAGCAGATTTGAAGCGAAGTGTCGTTAAAAACCAATTGCCCTTTTGTCCCCCAAAACAGACGTTTCTCACTCACTTTCAGTGCACTAACCGAGCATCAAAGTCCATTCTCCCCATCTCCCCCTCCCTTCTCCTCCTCTCTTAACGTTCCCTTCTCCCTCCCTCGCTCTCTTCCTCTGTAAACTCTGATAGCCCTATACAAGTCAGAGGAACTCTTCTCCTGAAAATGAACACCAAAGTGAAAGTGAGACTGAGCTGAGGACTTAATTCTCTGGCACCTCCTGTCTGTCAGTCTCAGGTGGCGTTTTCCTCCTCCTCATCCATATGGTAGTTGAGCGTGATCACAGCGCTGATGAAGTCTCCCAGTTCTACGAAGTCAGCTGTGATGATGTTGATACCACTCTCTCCTGGCCTCTGGGCCCGGATCCACAGCATCATACTTGGAAGAGCCCTGCAGGGGAGTACATGTGGATGTGAAAACATGTACACACACAGTTGCATCTCTGTATTTTTGTATTTTGTGCATTCTAAGTGTTATGCATAGCCGGTGAATAGGATGGGGCTATGGAAAAGGAGAGAGAGCGAGAGAGAGTGACAGAGAGAGATAAAGAGAGAGAAAGTGAGATAGAGAGAGAGAGAGAGAGAGAGAGAGAGAGAGAGAGAGAGAGAGAGAGAGAGAGAGAGAGAGAGAGAGAGAGAGAGAGAGAGAGAGAGACCGAGAACGAGGTATGTACTGTTTGATGAGTCACAGTTGGTTGGTGTAGTGAGCTGGCTGGTGAGCAGCTAGACCTGTTAAGGGCCTGTATGAGTCAGCATGATAAGGGCTGTCTGACAGACTGCTGGGTGCAATCATGCGGGGAGCAAGATATTATTATATACTCTGTACAGATGTAGGATCTTAATTTGAGCCAGTTTGCTACAGCAGGAAAATGATCCTGCAGCAACAGGAAATTTGAATTATAATGTGGATTATAATTAATGGAAATATTTGTAGGGGTTGATACATTTTAAGGGAAAAGTGAAAGTTACAAACTTCAGAAGCCTTTTTAAACCTCAAATACAATACAAGTTCTGCATTTCTGCCATTGCAGTTTTCCTGCATCAGAGTGATCAAATTAAGATCCTACATCTGTATAGCTGGTGGCTGCTGTGGCAAAGCTCTGTCAGACTGGTTACAATGCTACTATACAGTCCTGGATTTGAATGGGTTTACAGTCGATTGAACAATGTGCAATGTTCTTCTTGAGATCAATTGGAATTAGTCCGCAATTGATTAAAATATTCTATTAAACAGTCAACACGGTTATTGAACGCAATATTTAATATTTAATCTCCAAGGGAAGGATGGAGGAAAATAGACTGAAAAAAAGAAGGATATAGATAGATATAAAAAGAGATGAAAGAAATATGGAGAAAAACGCAGCGTTGTCATCATGGGGCAAGTCATATTCCTGAAGATACATACACCTTTTGCCACAGTGACTCATAGTGTGTGTTGTCTCAATTTCTCTCCCACATTGAACATGAAATAACTCACAAATTTGCTTTATAACCACACACACCCTCACACACAAGAGAGAGAAACAAATCAACTCACCTTTCTGTAATGGTCTCCCTCAGTCCGCTGGCTACTCCTTTCATGACGGTGCTGGCCTTAGGTGTGAGTACCACTTGGGATACGAAAAATGTTCCCTTCCTCCTGACATTACACACATCACATCAAACTTTACTATACAGGTACAATTAAAGATGCAAGTTGGATCTTCATTTGAGCCTGTTTTTTACATCAGGAAAATCATTCTGCAGCAACAGGAAATGTAAATTATTATGTGGATTATAATTAATTAAAACATTTTTGTAGGGGTTGACACATTTTTTTGTAAGTGAAAATCAAGTCTGAAATTTCAGAAGCCTTTTACACCACACGCTTTACATCTACTGCATTGCAGGAATATTCTCCTGCAACAGGGTGATCAAATTAAGAGCCTACATCTGTACATGCTTTTTCCAAAGGTTTAACACACTGTCCAGGAAAAGACAGATAGGTGAAAGATAGAGGGACAGACAAACCTGCGGTCAGCCACAGAGGTCTGGAGGAACTGGATCAACTTTTCAGGGTCAGTGGTGTTGGCCCAGGGAGCAGGCATCATCTGACCAGGCCATAGAAATGGAACTTCCAGGGCCATAGGACTGTGGTAGAACACCAAGACCTGGTACTCCTTCTCCCACAGGTACTGGAGACTCACCTAGAGGGAGAGGGGAGTGGAGGGAGGGGTTTTGTCTTTAGGAACTTCCAGGCCATAGGGCTGTGGAGCCAATGTGGACACCACATTGGCTCCACAGTCAGTTGATTTCTCTTCTTGCTTTTCAACCACTAACCAGGAAAATGGAAATCCTGTCTTTAGTTTCCAGATCTGAAACAGGAAGTCCTAGCTGCCTTATGTGCCATTGATACTAAGACATCCATAGGCGCTGACAATTTAGACCCGTTCTTACTCAAGTGTGCTGCACCTCTCATTGCTGGTTCAGTGACACACATTTTTTATCTAACTTTAAGCACAGGAACTATCCCTAAGGTGTGGAAATCAGCTTTTGTTCTGCCATTACATAAAGGAGTTGACTGTAGTGATCTGGATAATTTACCGACCCATTTCTAGGCTCCCCTGTCTGGCAAAGATCTTAGAATCCTTAGTCAGTAAACAGTTACTATCTTTTCTTTCTGCAAACAGTATTTTTAGCATCCATCAATCTGGGTTTAGATCGAAACACAGTACCACATCGGCCACTATGCTTGTTGTAAATGATATCGCAAATGCCTTAGATAATAGAAGGCACTGTGCTGCGTTATTTGTTGACTTGTCTAAAGCCTTTGACACTGTAGACCATACTATCATTTTACATAAGCTGTCAGCTATTGGACTGGGTACTGATGCCTGCCGATGGTTCTATGATTATCTTAAAGATAGAACTCAGGCCGTCTTGGTCGATGGGGTCAAGTCCGAACCGTTACAGTTACTTAAAGGGGTCCCTCAGGGTTCAATAATTGGCCCTTTATTGTTCTCACTGTATATTAACAGCATTGGTGATGATTTTAAATATTGTAAATTCCATTTATATGCAGATGACACTGTGATTTATTCTATCGCTCCAACAGCTGAACAAACATGAATGCAGTTCGAGTCCGATTTTAAGATCCTACAGGAGTCTCTTTTACAGCTCAAACTTGTTTTAAATCTTAATAAAACAAATGTTATGTATTTTTCTAGGTCTAAACTCTCAGTTAGAAACTCTCCTTTCAAAAACATGTTAGTGAATTGGGAAAAAAGTTAAAATTCAAGTTTTTTTTACAGAAACAGGGCCTGTCTGTCCTCTGTAAATAGAAAGCAAATTATTCTAGTCTACTTTTTTATCCGTTTTAGATTATGGTGATGTTATCTATATGCTGCTTCGGCAACCACATTAAAACCACTGGATGCTATTTACCATTGTGCACTCAGGTTTATCAGGGAGGATAGTTTCAGAACACATCACTGTATTCTATACCACTCAGGTTTATCAGGGGGGATAGTTTCAGAACACATCACTCTATTCTATACCACTCAGGTTTATCAGGGGGGATAGTTTCAGAACACATCACTGTATTCTATACCACTCAGGTTTATCAGGGGGGATAGTTTCAGAACACATCACTGTATTCTATACCACAGGTTTATCAGGGGGGATAGTTTCAGAACACATCACTGTATTCTATACCAACATGTGGGTTGGGCCCCTCTGTCTGTGAGGCGAGAAAAACATGTTCTTCTGTTTATTTATAAAGCACTCCTTTTAAAACACCCGCCATATATTTCAGCATTAATTTCCACTAGACATACTAATTGTAATACCAGATCACAGTCATGTATTACATTAGAGACGCCTGCAGTAACACAGATTTGATTAGAACTGCCTTCAGTTCCTTTGCACCTTTTCTGTGGAACAAATTGCAAACCCACCTCAAGCTAGACACTTTGGTGCCCCTTGGCCATTTCAAAAATATTATGGAGGATCAATATGATGTTGTCTGTGTTTGTTTCTGTTGAACTCTATGTTTTTCTTTGTTTTCTTGAAATGTTTCTCTGTTTTGTATGTTTTGAGATCTTTCTTCTTCAAAATGTCTGTCTGTGTGTCTAGATTGTACATGTTAACATGTTTACACAGGGCACAGCCGTAAAAGAGATCTAAGTCTCAGTCTGTTTTCCCTGTCAAAATAAAGTTTAAATAAAAAATAAAATAAAAAATATACTCTTGAGGGAGCACAGAGATTGAAGGTGTTAGTTTGAACAGTAGAGTCTCTTACCTCCTGAGCGAAGACGACGGGGGAGAGTTTCTCTCCGAACACGTCTCTCAGCATTGAGACCAGCTTCTCATGGTGCAGGTTCTGAACCCCGTAGAAGTGGTTAAAGTCCAGGAACACGACCTCTCTGGCATGAGCCGACAGGAAGGAGCTGATCTGCTCCAGGCCTTCTCTCACCTGGAAGCACAACACACAGATAGCAGAGACAGTGTCAGACCAGGCATACTGTATCCACTGAATAAGGTCCAGAGTTTTTCCTGACCTCTTGGCCTGTATAGACAATAACTAGGGCCAAGAGTTTTCTTTCTCGTCAGGTCAGGTGGTCAGGTAAAACACCTGAGGTTCCGTAGGGTGAAATACAATCGTATGGAGTAATTCTATTCACCGTGGCACTGAAGAGGCCATGAGCGAAGAAGAGTTCGTTGTCTGGGTCCCGCGGCTTGGTGGAGATGCGCAGGTCAAAGAAGCGGACGCCGGCCTCCAGCTGGCTGGAGAAATTCATAGTCTGAGTGGCCAGCCATTTACGCATCAGCTTCTTGGCCACTGTGCCGAAGACGGACACAAAGTTCTGGACGGCGTCGGTCTGCTCAGGTCCCACTGGAGAGGACTCATCTATGTAGAAACTGAAGGAGTCATGGGAACCTGGGGGGAACATAAGAATCATTATTATATAACTATTTTCATTACATAAAGAATCTCAAAGCATTTGAAAAAGCAAAACAAACAAGAATCAAATAAAACAGCTATATGACAGAGTAGGTCTGGGTATGATTTTCAGCCACAGTTGAACACATCACCCGGCACAGCCAGAAGAGGACTGGCCACCCCTCAGAGCCTGATTCCTCTCTAGGTTTCTTCCTAGGTTTTGCCTTTCTAGGGAGTTTTTCCTAGCCACCGTGCTTCTACATCTGCATTGCTTTTTGTTTGTGGTTTTAGGCTGGGTTTCTGTATAGCACTTTGTGACATCGGCTGATGAAAAAAGCGCTTTATAAATACATTTGATTGATTGATTGATTGATTGATTGATTGATTGTTTTTTCCAGCCTCCAACAGATGGAGTGAAAGTCAAGAGGGAATCCATATGACTTGAGCAGAGGGAGGAGGTGGTCAACAGGGGAGAGGAGCAGGCCCTCCGGAGGCAGAGGGAGGAGGTGGTCAACAGGGGAGAGGAGCAGGCCCTCCGGAGGCAGAGGGAGGAGGTGATCAACGGGGGAGAGGAGCAGGCCCTCCGGAGGCAGAGGGAGGAGGTGGTCAACGGGGGAGAGGAGCAGGCCCTCCGGAGGCAGAGGGAGGAGGTGGTCAACGGGGGAGAGGAGCAGGTCTATATATAGATATATAGGGTATGGGTTATGGCTGAGTGGAGGACAATGTGTGTGAGCGTTTATGTGTGTGTGTGTGTGTGTGTGTGTAGGGACAATTGTGATTTGACTTGTGGCCCATACAAAGTGCAGAACAGTATCTCAGTGACAATAGAACAATGCCAGTGGGTTGAGAGGAGTGAGTGGTGGTGGTGGTGGTGGTGTCCCCCCCCCCACCCGTCTAAACAGAGAAGTCATCTCCCTCCCCTCCCCTCCACTCCCTCTCCCTCACCCACGCCTCTTCTCCTCCCCCCTCCCTCTCCCTCCTTTTCTCTCTTCTCCTCTCTCCTCCCCCCTCCTTTCCCCTCCCCTCCCCTCCTCCTCCCCTCTTCCTCTGCAGTGCTGACCACCCTACAGGGCTAACCCACACTACAGGACTGACCCACACTACAGGACTGACCCACACTACAGGACTGACCCACACAACAGGGCTGACCCACACTATAGGACTGACCCACAAAGGTACGGTGGCCCCCATAGGACATCGACGGTGAGTCAAAAGTAACACACGACAATACCTCCCAGGGGCTACATAGCAAACATAACAGCACGGTCACAGAACACAGAGAGAGACCTTCACCCTACACAGACAGTTAGATACAGAATCTCGCTTGACTGCACATCAACCATACAGTCGGCATCCTTCTAAGACGCTGTTCATATAAAGTACTGTTCTCTGCTCCAACACAAGGCCTTGGAGTATAATACAGACAGCAATATGCCTTTTTGGGCAAAGTATCCTTTTATGTTTCTGTACAAATACACCTGTAACCTCTATAGAAATGTTCTGACAATATTAATCTCTTGGTAAAATAAGGTGAGCTCAACTCCATGCCTCGAGGCGGGAGAAGGAGCCCTCTTCTGTCAAATCAGGCTGCTGAGGGGAGGACGGCTCATAATAATGGCTGGAAGGGAGCAAATGGAATCAAACGCATGGAAACAACGTGTGTGATGTATTTGATACCATTCCACCCATTCTGTTACAGCCATTACCACAAGCCCGTCCTCCCCAATTAAGGTGCCACCAACCTCCTGTGTGTCAAATACACCTAGAGTTTTTATAGAGTCTGTTTCTTTGAGCTTATCAAAGGTCTTTTATGGAGTGAGTCAGAGTTCACAGACAATGTACTGTATGTAGTTTAAAAGGTGTGCAAAACGAAAATGGTACCTACACATCTCTTATGTAATCATAAATTACTGTTCAACACTCCGATATGAAATGTCAGCTCTACCTTGTCTGACCAATGAATTCAGTAACACATCCTGGGGGAGGGAGAAGCTATGTGAGAGACGATGGCTTATCAACACACTGGAAATTACAGCTGTGCTTATCTCTGGACTCTCGGTACCATGTGATGATAACGAGAGAAAAAGCAATCCATCAAAATGAATCCATTAACCAATGTAAGGCTGTGGAAATAAAATGTGTAATGAACAACATGCTTTTCACTAAAGCCTAGAAGGTCAGACTAGCTGTATGTCAAATTATAATTAAATTAATCACAATTAAAAATCAATGGGGGTCACGGAGACCATTCCGCACTGGAGAGACGTGTTCTAAATATCACCGCTGTTCATCTCATGAAACAAAATGGATTCCCTGCCTCTCCACCTGCTACTTCTACTTCTGTAAGCTGATGGTAACAATGTTCAAGTGGAATATGAACACTAGTATCATTAGTAAAACAGAAGACGGAGGTCATCATGCTCTATGACAGGGATCATCAACTACGGATGATTTGTTATTGGTCAGGGGGTCAAAACATAATTACGGGTCATCGTTAGTCTGCAAATTGACTTAATGCAGATATAACAGATAGAATATTTGACCAAAACATAATAATTTCAAACCTTGCTTACATTTGTAAACGATCACTTTTGTATTTCTAACTTTGGAACAGACTTTTCTGATTTGCTGGTGTTTTTACAGTTTTTTAACAACAAAATACAAAATAAAAAAATACAAACTTGGGGTGCCAAATAAAATCTGCCATTTGGGGAACCCTGCTCTATGGCCTCTGGGTGTGTCTTATTTAGCTAGTTCATCTGTAACACCAAATAAAGCGTAACCTTGGAGAAGACAATGACTTTGACTACTTCCTTTGTTTGTGAATTACAGCACTAGAGGGATGCATTAGGGGTGAGGGAATTACAGAAATAAACAAAGGAATCCCTTCGCTCTCACTACTTAATGGCTTTAATGAAGGAGAGGAGTACCAGAGATCTGTTGTTATTGTTGCATGTCTTTGCTCTGTCTTTTCCCCGGAAAGGGCCAGATCTACAAAATGTTTGCAACAAGTTCCAAGTTAGTAGGTTTACCTGTTTTAAACAGTTGGAACAATATCAAATAAAGTGCAATTGTACTTTATTTTATATAGATAGATAGATAGATAGATAGATAGATAGATAGATAGATAGATAGATAGATAGATAGATAGATAGATAGATAGATAGATAGATAGATAGATAGATAGATAGATAGATAGATAGATAGATAGATAGATAGATAGATAGATAGATAGATAGATAGATAGATAGATAGATAGATAGATAGATAGATAGATACTTTATTGATCCCTGAGGGGAAATGTCTTTGTCAAGCAGCTACGAAAAAAACACAAGGCAGGTGCAAAATGCAAGAACGAAAATACACAAAAGACAGATACACGATACATGGTACATAGCAAAAAAGCTATAAAAAGACATAGTATGGGTGGATGGCTGATTATGTACACTATACATTGGTGGATGTTGGATGGTTAACTATACTATACAGGTCGATGGCAGAGAAATACTTCAATAGCTTAAGTGTATGTTGTGTAGGGTAATAATAGTTTACTTAATATACAGACTGGTTAAATTAAGGTAAGTGAATATTTTTGCATGGTTAAATTAGCTGTACAGGTAAATATACAGTTACATTTACAGGTAAGTGAATATTTGCATGGTTATATTAACTGTACAGGTAAATGACAGGAAGAGATATTTAAATAGCTAGATGTGTGTATGATATAATTTGGGGTAATAATAGTAATTCCCTTAAAATACAGTCCTTAGTGCGCAGGGTTTAATTACAGATAAATGCACGTATTGCACATTCGATATACTAAAAGCAATGAAAAAAGATACAACTGACAGGATACTAATATGCATGTATGCAGTCTCCTCTGAACAGTTGATGTTGAGATGTGTCTGTTACTTTAACTCTGTGAAGCATTTATTTGGGCTGCAGTTTTTGAGGCTGGTAACTAATTAACTTATCCTCTGCAGCAGAGGTAACTCTAATCTAAGGGTAGAGCTAAAAAATGCAAGCCCCTTGGGTACTGACATAGTTACATTAGAAGTGCCCATCCAAGAAGGCTCGAGGTCATAAAATGACATCAGTAGTTTTGATTGGACTGATCATGTCAACATCATACTTTCAAAATCTTAGCTAGCAGTGAGCATCATGAATCAAGTCGACAAGCTACTGACAAATCCTTTTTAATCTTTGTCATATGAAGAGAAATAATGAAGAGAAATTATAGATAAAACATATCGGTGCTCATCGGCCATTAGACATAAACATTACACAACAACTTGGAAATCGCAAATTCAAACAAAGAGTGGTTTGGAAGGAATCAGTGGCTAACTGCAAGCATTGCAAAGCAATCACTAGCCTGCTATTCATTGGAGTGGCTGTGTGGTCCAAAGTCTGGGTATAAGGGTCTCTTTTCCAAGTTTAAAATTCTAAACATTCAACATTGACCATGCTGTCAATCCAGCATAATTTCTGCCGCACTCAAAACAACTGTTAACTCGGAACTTGGAAATATAACTTCAGTGAGTTCAAGACAACTGGGAACTCGGGGGGAAAAATGAGCTCCGACTGGGAACGGTCATCCAACTCAGAACTGTAAATCGGTAACCCGGGCCTCTTTCTAGAGCTACAACCTGAAGATCATTGTCATCATCATGATTCAACGTTGTTTTTTTGTTGTCTTGAAAGCACCATAAATACAGAATGCCAGACTTTGATTACAAAGTTTTATGACAAACTTTGCCCATGAAGGACTGCCGCACCACCTTCCTGTTCAAGTGAGCACAGCACAACAAGGTGAGTCCAAAAATGTATTGTATACTGCTGCATAAATGATGTAATATGCCTGGGAGATATGTATACTGTAGCTAAGAAAGTAATGCTAAGTGTATGTTGTGTAGTAAGCTGTTAGTGGCCCATGTCCCTACTAATTTGGTATATTTTCCCCTTCCCCATTTCACCTACTGTTCTGACTTGGTGGTGCACATGTAGCCTATAACCTGTTTTAGAGAAATGTAATCATTGAATATTGTAAGAGCTTTCGTTGTCTGCTTCTGATAGGCTAAATGACATAGTTTGAGTCAATTGGAGGTGTACCTGTGGATGTATTTCAAGGCCTACCTTCAAATTCAGTGCCTCTTTGCTCAATATCATGGGAAAATCTAAAGAAATTAGCCAAGAACTCAGAAAACAAATTGTAGACCTCCACAAGTCTGGTTCATCCTTGGGAGCAATTTCACCTTAAGGTACCACGTTCATCTGTATAAACACCATGGGACCACGCAGTCGTCATACCGCTCAGGAAGGAGACGCATTCTGTCTCCTAGAGAACGTACTTTGGTGCGAAAAGTGCAAATCAATCCCAGAACAACAGCAAAGGACCTTGAGAAGATGCTGGAGGAAACAGGTACAAAAGTATCTATATCCACAGTAAAACGAGTCCTATATCGACATAAGCTGAAAGGCCGCTCAGCTTTGCTGCAGGAGGGACTGGTGCACTTCACAAAATAGATGGCATCATGAGGAAGGAAAATGATGTGGATATATTGAAGCAACATCTCAAGACATCAGTCAGGAATGTAAAGCTTGGTCGCAAATGGGTCTTTCAAATGGACAATGACCTCAAGCATACTTCCAAAGTTGTGGCAAAATGGCTTAAGGACAACAAAGTCAAGGTATTGGAGTGGCATCACAAAGCCCTGACATCAATCCTATATAACATTTGTGGGCAGAACTGAAAAAGCGAACAAGGAGGCCTACAAACCTGACTCAGTTACACCAGTTCTGTCAGGAGGAATGGGCCAAAATTTACCCAACAAATACTAATTGAGTGTATGTAATCTTCTGACAGTCTGGGAATGTGAGGAAAGAAACAAAAGCTGAAATAAATAATTCTCTCTACTATTATTCTGACATTTCACATTCTTAAAATAAGCTGGTGATCCTAACTGACCTAAAACAGGAGATTTTTACTAGGATTAAATGTCAGGAATTGTGAAAAACTGAGTTTAAATGTATTTGGCTAAGCTGTATGTAAACTTCCGACTTCAACTGTATATATAACACTAGCAAGGTTTCCATCCAATTTCCATCCAATTGGCGACAGATTTTCCATCCAGAGATGTTTCCACCAAATTTACTTGTTGCTGTGCGTGATGAAGGCTGTGCGTGATGAAGGCTGTGCGTGAAGACATAGTGGAAATAAAAATAACTTTTGCGGTTAAATTCCCTAATACCGTATTAAAAATACAAGTTGAAAGGATTTACTCTTCCCAAAATCTCACAAAGTGAGGAATTATTGTATTGAGAGCAATGAGTATCGACTTTGGCCAACAAAAAATGGAATTGCTAATTTGCTACATGAGGCTTATTTGATCGAATAGAAGTTTCGTAATGTTTAGGTTGTCATGAATGTACTAATATACATGGACGCACGTGGCATTTCGGCAGCATAAAATTACTGCTCAGTCCGCTCACAGTTCTTCTCCTATTCCATCCCTTTTCCTTTGCTTCTGTCTGACCCTCCCTTTCTGTCAGTCTCTCTCTCAACCCCCTTTTCCTATCTTCCCACAGTGGTCCCACATCACCCTCCCTCTTCTGTCCTCCTATCAGATCATCTCTTTCCTCCCATGTTCTTATGCTTATCTCGTCTCTGGTACAAGAGTCATTGTGGACACAGTGTGCAGCTAAAGACTGGTGTGCACAATGAGACCAGATTATTTTGTTTTTGGCAACAAGATACATTTCTTTCCGCTGTAAACTCAATTAACTGCCAGCAGCTTTAACCCTAACCTTAATTCTAACATTAAAATCAAATGTTTCCTTGTAGGGACCAGTGAAATGTCCCCACTTGTCCACATTTTCATTTTAAAAATGTTTTTACCCCTTTTTTCTCCCCAATTTCGTTATATTCAATTGGCAGTTACGGTCTAGTCTCATTGCTGCAACTCCCCATTGGGATCGAGAGAGGTGAAGCATGGCTACCTGATTTGAATTAACAGCCAGCAGAGTACTAGCATGGCTACCTGATTTGAATTAACAGCCAGCAGAGTACTAGCATGGCTACCTGATTTGAATTAACAGCCAGCAGAGTACTAGCATGGCTACCTGATTTGAATTAACAGCCAGCAGAGTACTAGCATGGCTACCTGATTTGAATTAACAGCCAGCAGAGTACTAGCATGGCTACCTGATTTGAATTAACAGCCAGCAGAGTACTAGCATGGCTACCTGATTTGTTCTGCATTCAACAATGATGTATCAATGTAGCCTTGTTCAGTAAGACCATGTTAAATGACACTGACATTTAACTTCAGTGCAATTTCACGTCCTCAACTCTCCTAAATAGCCACTGTTTATATCCCTCTTAGTCAGTATAGCCTCCCTCCTCTGGAGCTCAAGTGGTGGATAAGAGAATGGACAAAGGGATGGATGAATGGATGGATAAAGCGATGGATGGATAGATGGATAATGCAATGGATGGATAGATGGATAAAGCGATGGATGGATAGATGGATAAAGCGATGGATGGATAGATGGATGGATAGATGGATAGACGGATAAAGCGATGGATGGATAGATGGATAAAGCAACGGATGGATAGATGGATAAAGCAATGGATGGATAGATGGATAAAGCAATGGATGGATAGATGGATAATGCGATGGATGGATAGATGGATAAAGCAATGGATGGATAGATGGATAAAGCAATGGATGGATAGATGGATAAAGCAATGGATGGATAGATGGATAATGCGATAGATGGATAGATGGATAAAGCAATGGATGGATAGATGGATAAAGCAATGGATGGATAGATGGATAATGCGATAGATGGATAGATGGATAAAGCAATGGATGGATAGATGGATAAAGCGATGGATGGATAGATGGATAAAGCAATGGATGGATAGATGGATAAAGCGATGGATGGATAGATGGATAAAGCGATGGATGGATAGATGGATAAAGCGATGGATGGATAGATGGATAAAGCGATGGATGGATAGATGGATAAAGCGATGGATGGATAGATGGATAAAGCAATGGATGGATAGATGGATAAAGCAATGGATGGATAGATGGATAAAGCGATGGATGGATAGATGGATAAAGCGATGGATGGATAGATGGATAAAGCAATGGATGGATAGATGGATAAAGCAATGGATGGATAGATGGATAGATGGATAAAGCGATGGATGGATAGATGGATAAAGCGATGGATGGATAGATGGATAAAGCAATGGATGGATAGATGGATAAAGCGATGGATGGATAGATGGATAAAGCAATGGATGGATAGATGGATAAAGCAATGGATGGATAGATGGATAATGCAATAGATGGATAGATGGATAAAGCAATGGATGGATAGATGGATAAAGCGATGGATGGATAGATGGATAAAGCGATGGATGGATAGATGGATAAAGCAATGGATGGATAGATGGATAGATGGATAAAGCGATGGATGGATAGATGGATAAAGCGATGGATGGATGGATGGATAGATGGATAAAGCAATGGATGGATGGATGGATAAAGCGATGGATGATAGATGGATAAAGCGATGGATGGATGGATGGATAGATGGATAAAGCGATGGATGGATAGATGGATAAAGCGATGGATGGATAGATGGATAAAGCGATGGATGGATAGATGGATAAAGCAATGGATGGATGGATGGATAATGCGATGGATGGATAGATGGATAAAGCGATGGATGGATAGATGGATAAAGCGATGGATGGATAGATGGATAAAGCGATGGATGGATAGATGGATAAAGCGATGGATGATAGATGGATAAAACAATGGATGGATGGATGGATAGATGGATAAAGCGATGGATGGATGGATGGATAATGCGATGGATGGATAGATGGATAAAGCGATGGATGGATAGATGGATAAAGCGATGGATGGATAGATGGATAAAGCGATGGATGGATAGATGGATAATGCGATGGATGGATAGATGGATAATGCGATGGATGAATAGATGGATAATGCGATGGATGGATAGATGGATAAAGCAATGGATGGATAGATGGATAAAGCGATGGATGGATAGATGGATAAAGCGATGGATGGATAGATGGATAAAGCGATGGATGGATAGATGGATAATGCGATGGATGGATAGATGGATAAAGCGATGGATGGATAGATGGATAAAGCGATGGATGGATAGATGGATAATGCGATGGATGGATAGATGGATAATGCGATGGATGGATAGATGGATGGCCAGATTAACAGATTAATCCTGTGCCGAGGCCCATTTCAGAAGCAGAGGATGCTGTTTTTCAATGGTTTGGTTTTTACTGGTCTCAGGGGGCCGGCTGGTTGCCTGACGTGACGATTCATCCTGAATTTAATTCCGCTGCTCTATCGATCGCTCCAAGAAACACTAGTGGGCGTGTGGTTTGGCCGGAGCGATGTGGATGGGTAGTCAGGCTAGCCAGCTGGGGTAAATAAAATATCTTACTAAGAGTATATTATATTAATTGGCAAGCCTCATATCCAGTAGCCTAGCTGTCTGTGTGGCAGAGCTAATAGTTGCATAATGCATTTATGATGAACATACAGTTTTGACTTTCTCATTTAGAGAGCTTGGGACTGTGAGATTCTATCTGGGGACAAATAATTGATTCCCATTCAAAATCCTATTTTCCCTAACTCTAACCCTAACCTTAATTGTAACATTAAAATCACATTTTTCCTTGTAGTGACCAGTGAAATGTCCCCACTTGTCCGCATTTTAATTTAAAAAATGTTTTTACCCCTTTTTTCTCCCCAATTTCGTTATATTCAATTGGCAGTTACGATCTAGTCTCATCGCTGCAACTCCCCATTGGGCTCGGGAGAGGTGAAGGTCGAGTCATGAGTCCTCCGAAACGTGACCCGCCAAGCCGTGCTTCTTAACACCCGCTCGCTTAACCCGGAAGCCAGCTGCACCAATGTGTCAGCGGAAACACCATTCAGCTGATGACCAAAGTCAACCTGCAGGCACCCGGCCCGCCACAAGGAGTCGCTAGAGCGCGATGAGCCAAGTAAAGCCCCACCGGTCAAACCCTCCCCTAACCCGGATGTTATCTATCTATCAATCAATCAATCAATCAATCAATCAATCAATCAATCAATCTATCTATCTATCTATCTATCTATCTATCTATCTATCTATCTATCTATCTATCTATCTATCTATCTATCTATCTATACAGAAAGCCTGTTTTATGCTGACATCACAGCCTGTGTAGCTCATCTGTCTATTTCCTTCTAGAACCTCACTTCCACTGCAAATCTCTCAACCTTTTCCTTCTGTTATCTCTTCTATATGTTGCTCTAGTTTATGCCCATGACCTCTGTCGGTCAGGGTGGAGGCTGGCGCCGGCTCAGCTGTTCGAGTCAGAGGCTCAGCAGGTTAGAACCGAGCTAGAGCCAGAGCAGGGGGAGAGGCCAGTGTCACCTGCAGGGCAAACACACAGATGTTCTCATTATGTCAACCTGCATCCATTTCCTGTACCAGCTGACATGACAAACAAAAAAGTATGGCGTGTGTATGTGTGAGGTTCAACCTGAGCAGGGTTGATGTCTGCAGTAGCCAATGCGTTGACTCATGGGACTCCCTAAGAATAATACTGGGCTGGCCAAATGTTGATGTTGTTCATCTGGAGTGAAAATGAGTTTCACCACCTTTGGATACACAGATAAGCAGAGCAGGAGGTGAAGTTATTCGAGAGCTGCTCCGTCACCTATAAGAGCCCCAATGTAATTCCTCGGTACCCTAACCTCCTGTAGGTGAGGAGATGAGAGGGAACATATGGTTTACTTAGGCTGTTCCCGAGAGAGACAGAGAGAGAGAAGGGGGTAAAACGAAACTGTCCTTAGTTCCCAACACTATAACTGAAACAATTGTTCAGAATCGCCACCTCACTCTTTCCAGACTGTGTGGACATATAAGGGGATCAGCTAAGGATCCATGTGGTACCTATTTACAGTAACACTTACATAAACCTGCACTAACACATAAGACTGGATCACCATACAGAAATGCAATTGGGCCACTGTCGCACAGTGTTTACAAAAATGTGAATTGCAAAGTCTAGGCTGGGTACCAATCTGATTGTGCACTAGGGGTAGGGGGTAGGCAACAGTGTGGCGCCTTTGTTAAATGCAGAAACACTCGAATGGATCCTCATCCCCAGGCATTATAAATGTCGAATTAAAAATATAATCCTCTGGCTAAGAGGACTGTTCTTGTGGATGAGATGATCACATTCATGGTCCCATTCGTTCCTCTCTTCAACTGGTTCAGCGAGTCACTCTCTTTCACTGGGAACAGAAGCCTATGCTGTAATGTGCTAACCCTGCAGGAGTAACACAACAGAGCTGCTGCCTCTCCAAAACATCCTCAACCAAATCAGCAGTCGCCAAGTTTGGAACCAAAAACTGTAGGAGGAAATTGGCTTCTGGAAAGGAACACACCCACCCACACACACACACACACACACCCACACACCAGGAGAAATCAATAAGCGAATGGCTTTTGTGGCTGATTCTGCTAAAGTGCATAAGTTACGCACCAGCTTAAGATGCTGAGAGCAACTGGGCCCATTAAGAATACTAATGGTTAACTGCAGTGGGTTACAGTGAGCATGCTGCTTCTTGCAGTGGGTTACAGTGAGCATGCTGCTTCTCCAGGCTTGCCTACAAGAGAAAGTGGAAATGCAGCTGTTGTGTCTTACATGACTTAACTAGATCTCTTGGCTCCATGGCTATATCCTGTAGTTTTCATTTCCCAGTCTTTCATATCACGCAGTCAATGCTGAAGTATGTGTGTGTGTGTTCCACATTGAGAGCAGTGGAGTATGCCGTGCCACGCCTCTTTCGTTTCCGACAATAGATCTGAGAAACACAGCTTTGTGCTCCGCCTGCCTGCATGTGTGTAGCCAGTGTATGATAAGTGAAGTTAACCACTAGAATTAGCCAGATGTTAATTGGCCATTCCACAAGACTGAAATAAGTGGCCGGGTCTTAATTCAGACCTCCAGTCAGAGTTGCCGTCTCAGGAGACCTGCTCCACAATTTGCCGAAACCTCCAAACAGCTGGTACCACTTTTGGATGCTGATGCCAAGACAATGGCCCCGTTCCAACACTGCCAACATACAACCTTCTTTCTAACCTTCGTTCCTAGAAGAGGATCTGATGTGAACTAGGCAGGTTGTATGCAAGGTTTGCTTTTGAGGTTTGACAAGTCCGAACATGTCATATCACTGGTTTCTTCAAGGAATTAAATTAGGTCTTTGAAAGGGGTTCGGATGTCTAGAGTCTGCAAACACAGACCTGAGTGGCCCGTCTAAACACTTTGAATAGGGATTTACAGATCACTATAAGACAATACACCCATCCAATTCACACTTGTATTATTATGTGAAGGTGGGTTAGGCTCATTAGAGGCACATGGGCTGTCCTGGTTACGATGCAATGAACCCTGAACTACTTGTCCCGTTTAGGCTAATACGCACAGCCAAAAATCCCAGACAACACATAGCCTTCCAAAAAAGTGACTAGATTCACGTATATATTACAACATGTTTAAAGGGGCACAACGCCACTGGTGGAAATTACATTTTAGTTTTATTCATTTGAATTAGCAATTTGCAAGCTTTTTGTAAGATCATTCATGCCCCTCCCTCAAGATTTTAATTAAATCAAGCTGAGAGAGACCTAGAGACACGTCTCTGCTTTTGGCATATAGCCTATCAAGCCCTAACCAGCTAAACTGTAGCATATTTGTTTGATAACGGATACCAAATAGGACAATGGACTAGTATTGCACTAAAACATAGCACCTGTTGCGTGAAGGTGAGACCCATCTCGAGAGACTACTGTAGCCTATAGGCCAGGGGTAGGCAACTAGATCCAGCCAGGGGCCGATTTATGTCGGAGCGAATGGTTAGGGGGACAGGAAATAATTATAATAATTGTACACTGCAAATTGACCACAACTCAGCCCAAAAATAGATTGTATTGGAAAAGAACAATAATTTCATACTTTGATTACATATGTGTGAATACTTGGGAACAGACTTCCTAAATTAAACTCAACTTTTGTTGAATTCCTGGTGATTTTGGTATTTTTTCTATCCAAAACTTAAAATCCTAAATTATTATTTTACTAAAAACTTGAGGACAAAAAAATAAATCACTTTCAGAACGGTTTTGGCTCGTGAACCACCTTTTGAGGACCCCTGACATGCTATAGCCTATAACTTTAGCTGGAATGAACAGCCTTTGCATGGAATATGATAATTCTGTGTCAATAATTCGTCTGAAGTTCTACAACATACACATCTGAATTTATATATTCTATGGAAGTAAATTATTTCACTGCATGAGCAACAACAGGTTTCCAACACTTCCACACACTACGATGTGACTCTTACCTGGAATGGCCAGGTTGGTAAGCGGGATGCTGTGCATGCTCTCCGGTAAATTCGCCATCCAGTCGGCGAACCGGTGTTCGCTTTTCCCGTGAGACGAAGCCATGCCGCTGCGCACTATATCCCCACTTTCCGGTGTCTGCGCGAGCTTTGAGTGCGCTTTCTCTGTGCTGCGTTCGCTCCACTCAGTACACACGCACGCACGCACCACCAGCGTGACCGGGAGCGAGTGAGTTCACACCACACCCCCTGAATGGCGTGCACACATAGATAGGGAACACAATTTTCATAGGATATGTCGATAAAGAGTTGTGTTTTCGATAAAGTTGTGCTTTTAGGATGGTCTCGTGGCAGGCGAGCGATGCATTCAGCCATTAGTTCTTGAAGTCATTAAAATGAGGGCGGGCCCAGCTAGCCACTCGTCAACTTAATTCAATAATCAGTCCCATGTTCCATTCTACAACAGCGAATGTCTCTCCGTCTCTACACTACTGCATCCATACGCCTTACCTGTCTGTCCGTGTATAGGCTCGTGGCACTGTCCACACCTGTGGTGCTGAATTTATCAACTTCGCTTTCTGGAGAAGAGCGTTTGGAAAGACACATGTTAACCGATTGATGTTCACTTCTCGCTGTTATTTTAATCGATAAGTGAAAAGAATTTACACTTGGCCAGAATTTTTAAGAAACCTCACTAAATATAATAGGGTTGTCTAAATAGGCTGGCGGTAATACAGTATACATTTACTATTTAGAAATCTCTACCCTTGATGTGCAACAGTCTGTTTCACAACATATTCGCAAGAACAATTTGACATGTATGTTTTTCCCGTTGATGATACAACCTATATATTCTCTTTGAACCCAAGCATGAAGAAAGGCCTCCAGTTGCCGCTACATCGAGCCCAAGGGTAACCGCACCCTGCGTTCTTCTCAAGTGGACAAATCGAATCAAGAATGTCATCGCACGCCCATCAGCCGCATGGCAGCCCGAATCTGCTGTGTGTCGACTTAATTTGCATGAGTTGCTCAGGAGGTACATAACGTCAAACCTGGCTAATGGGAACTTTGGGGCAGAACATAGTGAGTGATATGATGGGATTGAGTCAGAAAATCTTCGCAGCGCCTCAGAGGATAGATGGAGCCTTCATTCAGTGTGTTCCATAATACAGAGCTCAACTCATGAAAGAACATTTTTGCTACATTAAATACATGTTTAATCATGAGGACAAGGATCCTGCCTCTATTGTATTGTGTTTAGGAGAAAATGGGGGTCATGTTAGCAGTAACTGCATAAAGTTACTGTGAAGCCAAGGTAGGGCAGCATAAATATAAAAATGCTTCAGGAAGTAGTGCAGATTATTTCTGAAGAATTCGGAAATGTGAGCTTATTCATTATCATACATTTGACATAACTGAATTAAACTGCACTATTAGAATGAATGGTCGAATTTGATGCATACTGTACTGGTCTCTTACATCAATCTACTCCCTGTTCAACCCTCTGTCTCAGACAACCTTGAAGTAACCACTGATCTGATGTGAAAAGATGGGCTTAGGGAAAAGCAAGATCACTTCACATACACAATCCACATAATACTACTGTATACTTCACATACACAATCCACATAATACTACTGTATACTTCACATACACAATCCACATAATACTACTGTATACTTCACATACACAATCCACATAATACTACTGTATACTTCACATACACAATCCACATATTACTACTGTATACTTCACATACACAATCCACATAATACTACTGTATACTTCACATACACAATCCACATAATACTACTGTATACTTCACATACACAATCCACATAATACTACTGTATACTTCACATACACAATCCACATAATACTACTGTATACTTCACATACACAATCCACATATTACTACTGTATACTTCACATACACAATCCACATAATACTACTGTATACTTCACATACACAATCCACATAATACTACTGTATACTTCACATACACAATCCACATAATACTACTGTATACTTTACATACACAATCAACATATTACTACTGTATACTTCACATACACAATCCACATAATACTACTGTATACTTCACATACACAATCCACATAATACTACTGTATACTTCACATTCACAATCCACATAATACTACTGTATACTTCACATACACAATCCACATAATACTACTGTATACTTCACAAACACAATCCACATATTACTACTGTATACTTCACATACACAATCCACATATTACTACTGTATACTTCACATACACAATCCACATAATACTACTGTATACGTCTCATACACAATCCACATATTACTACTGTATACTTCGGAGTGTCAATACCAGTGAAGAAAATGGACACCAATATATTTTTTCATCAAGGTAACACACACTGTTTATTTTGATATATAAATACATGGCACAGAAAATGTCCGGGTAGAAAATGGAAGGCCTCATATGTTGTAGTAGCTAAAATATCTGGAACCATGTACACTACCGTTCAAAAGATTTGGGTCACTTAGAACTTTCCTTGTTTTTTAAAAAGCACATTTTTTGTCCATTAAAATAACAAACATCAAATTAATCAGAAATACAGTGTAGACATTGTTAATGTTGTAAATGACTATTGTACCTGGAAACGGCTGATTTTTTATGGAATATCTACATAGGCGTACAGAGGCCCATTATCAGCAACCATCACTCCTGTGTTCCAATGGTTAGCTAATCCAAGTTTATAATTTTAAAAGACTAATTGATCATTAGAAAGCCCTTTTGCAATTATGTTAGCAGAGCTGAAAACTGTTGTGCTGATTAAAGAAGCAATAAAACTGGCCTTCTTTAGACTAGTTGAGTATCTGGAGCATCAGCATTTGTGGGTTCGATTTCAGGCTCAAAATGGCCAGAAACAAATAACTTTCTTCTGAAACTCGTCAGTCTATTTTTGTTCTGAGAAATGAAGGCTATTCCATGCGAGAAATTGCCAAGAAACTGAAGATCTCGTACAATGCTGTGTACTACTCCCTTCACAGAACAGCACAAACTGTCTCTAACCAGAATAGAATGAGGAGTGGGAGGCCCCGGTGCACAACTGGGCAAGAGGACAAGTACATTAGAGTGTCTAGTTTGAGAAACTACGGGATGCTGGCCTTCTAGGCAGATTTGCCTAGAAGATTTGCCTAGAACGAACACAGACACTGGACAGAGGAAGATTGGAAAAAAGTGTTATAGACAGACAAATCTAAGTTTGAGGTGTTCGGATCACAAAGAACAACATTCGTGAGACGCAGACCAAATTAAAAGATGCTGGAGGAGTGCTTGACGCCATCTGTCAAGCATGGTGGAGGCAATGTGATGGTCTGGGTGTGCTTTGGTAGTGGTAGATTTGTACAGGATAAGGAAGGCTATCACTCCATTTTGCAACGCCATGCCATACCCTGTGGACGGCGCTTAATTGGAGCCAGTTTCCTCCTACAACAGGACAATGACCCAAAGAGTGGCCAGCACAGTCACCGGATCTCAACCCTATTGAGCTGTTGTGGGAGCAGCTTGACCGTATGGTACGTAAGAAGCGCCCATCAAGCCAATCCAACTTGTGGGAGGTGCTTCAGGAAGCATGGGGTGAAATCTCTTCAGATTACCTCAACAAATTGACAACTAGAATGCCAAAGGTCTGCAAGGCTGTAATTGCTGCAAATGGAGGATTCTTTGACGAAAGCAAAGTTTGAAGGACACAATCATTATTTCAATTAAAAATCATTATTTATAACCTTGTCAACATCTTGACTATATTTCCTATTCACTTTGCAACTAATTTCCTGTATGTTTTCATGGAAAACAAGGAGATTTCTAAGTGACCACAAACTTTTGAACGGTATTGTATATTATTAAGAGTGTGTTTCCATGAGGGTAACCTTCAACTAAAGTACCAAACTAGGATGGAATGTACAGGTTCAAATGCAATTCAAATCTATATAATATCAGTTTTCACAGCAGGGCTGCATTTCATACCAACAAGTTGCCTCCTAACTTCTCCCATTCATTCTATTGAAAGCAGTAAGTCTGAAAGTAGATGGAGTTATTGCTTACAGGGTATAAATACCTACCAAATAACCCAGCTGATCCACATCCAAGGAACGGCTTGAACAAGTGCAGAAGGGAGGAGACAACTTTCTGGAATGAAATGCAGTCCATAATCGTTTGTGTTCTAAGTCTTGGAGAAACTTTGACATAGCATTAAAACATATTATTAAAACACATTATTACTAAATACATATTAAGACAGTTCTTCTTGAGTTATGTCAGGGACAACAGTCCTTTTCATTTTAATTCATACAATATGTTCAACATCATAACTCAACCTGAGTATTCGTTATGCATTTCACATGTTACATTCATGGACATTACAGTAATGTTATGATTCAGTATACGAACGTGGTGTTCAGTAACATTAGGATGACCTTTGTTCATAGTTTGTGCCCCCCCACCCCCACCGACTTCTAGACCTGCTGCATGGACCTCAAGTTTGGAGACACCTGTTGGACATCAGAGAGAGAGAGAGAGTTTTGAAAGGAGAGAAAACATTTGCTACTACTGACGGTATTTCACTGAGCAGGCTCAATAGCTTAGTCAACTACCTATGATAAACGCTCTTGGCTTTCTGGTTTACGAAGATGATTCAAGTTAAATATGGATTTATTGAGAGTATCATGTAATTTCATGACTGTTTCAAGATTATTTTTGAACGAGTACATATGGAAAAGTTGGCTGTCTAAATCAAATCAAAGGTCCTGCTTTGAACAACACAACCCTGGAGAGGCCAGTCAGTATATTCCCCCGTGGCCAAGCTGGCTGTCCCTGTATGACTCACCTCAAAGTGTGCTCCAGTGCATGCCTTAATGTCCTCTTGGGTGAGCCCCTCCCACACCTCGATCAGAGTCAGACCTTTAGTCTTGTCCACATCAAACACAGCCTTGGGGGGGGAGAAAGAAAAAAAGAAAGAGAGAGAGAGAGGGGGAGAGGGAGAGAGTGAGGAGGTGCATTTACTTAATAAGACGACATCTGAAATATTGGTTGGAGGGCTAGAGGGTTAGACCTGTACCTGTTGAGTTCTCTGACATAGATGCAGTTTACTTTAAAAAAAAACTCAAAGCCCAGCAATGCACTCTGCAGTTTCCTGGATTTCAGCTCAACAGTCTGTATTTGTGAAGATTGAAATGAAATGCTACTATTCTCACATCAACAAAAACATCCTAAGAAAGAACTAGCTGTATGAGCGAAGCCATCTGAAACAATAGGAATACCTTCATCTCCCAGCTGGAGCAGAAACACCAGAATCTACAGGGCTCCCAGTCCCACTGTCTGACATCTTTCTGTGTTCACAGTTTGGTCTGACCTGAGACTCACCCTAGCCACATTATTTCAGGACACCAGAGGTGTTGTGTATGTCTCTCCTGCCCTTTTGGACTGGCCTGCCAATGACTCTGGCTGTGTCTCAAACCACACCCTATTTGTGACAGCACTTCTTTGGACCAAAAACGCCATTTGGCATAAAGCCTGTTGTTGTAAGATATGGGCTTTGTCTCAACAACCCTCTAAAAGCTTCCTATCTTCTTCTCATTCCTTTCTTTCAATACCACTGCCTGATATCATTTTACTGTAATGCTGCCACCTGGCATGTCCTGCTACATCATTTTACTGTAACGCTGCCACCTGGCATGTCCTGCTACATCATTTTACTGTAATGCTGCCACCTGGCATGTCCTGCTACATCATTTTACTGTAACGCTGCCACCTGGCATGTCCTGCTACATCGTTTTACTGTAACGCTGCCACCTGGCATGTCCTGCTACATCATTTTACTGTAACGCTGCCACCTGGCATGTCCTGCTACATCATTTTACTGTAATGCTGCCACCTGGCATGTCCTGCTACATCATTTTACTGTAACGCTGCCACCTGGCATGTCCTGCTACATCATTTTACTGTAACGCTGCCACCTGGCATGTCCTGCTACATCATTTTACTGTAACGCTGCCACCTGGCATGTCCTGCTACATCATTTTACTGTAGTGCTGCTGCTAAGAGAGGCACTCTCCTTCCCCCCCATGCGCTCAAGATGAAAATGCAGTCTGATCATATACCATTTCGTCCCAGTGTCTCACATGGACTTTTGGGGCACGACATCACCCCCCCTCCTCTCCCTCTCTCATGATTAGATTATGAATACCTTGTTAATGCCAGTAATGCCTTGTAATTTATGGTCTTGCCTTGTATAATGGAATTCATTAATTTTACAATGTATTAAATATATTTGCATCGATAATTCAATTTCCAGAATATTCTTGATAGCCTATTCCTGTAACTCAACAATAGTCCTGCTTGCACATTGCTGTTCAGCTCATGGAGTCAGATAATATGCATTTTAATAGACGTTGTTAATATACAAATGGCATAGTCTTAATACGTGTCGCAGGTTGAAGTATATATAAAAAAAGATTACCCACTACAGCCGGGAAAGCTGTCAGAACCTACAGCTCATTAGTAGGATGGAGTGACAGGGAGATGCAGGAGGAAACATAAGAGAGAGGCAGGAGGAGGCATAAGAGAGAGGCAGGAGGATGCATAAGAGAGAGGCAGGAGGAGGCATAAGAGAGAGGCAGGAGGACGCATAAGAGAGAGGCAGGAGGAGGCATAAGAGAGAGGCAGGAGGAGGCATAATAGAGAGGCAGGAGGAGGGCATAAGAGAGAGGCAGGAGGAGGGATAAGAGAGAGGCAGGAGGAGGCATAAGAGAGAGGCAGGAGGAGGGCATAAGAGAGAGGCAGGAGGAGGCATAAGAGAGAGGCAGGAGGAGGGCATAAGAGAGAGGCAGGAGGAGGCATAAGAGAGAGGCAGGAGGAGGCATAAGAGAGAGGCAGGAGGAGGCATAAGAGAGAGGCAGGAGGAGCATAAGAGAGAGGCAGGAGGAGGCATAAGAGAGAGGCAGGAGGAGGCATAATAGAGAGGCAGGAGGAGGCATAAGAGAGAGGCAGGAGGAGGCATAAGAGAGAGGCAGGAGGAGGGATAAGAGAGAGGCAGGAGGAGGCATAAGAGAGAGGCAGGAGGAGGCATAAGAGAGAGGCAGGAGCAACATAAGAGAGAGGCAGGAGGAGAAGAAGAGAGAGGCAGGAGGAGGCATAAGAGAGAGGCAGGAGGAGCATAAGAGAGAGGCAGGAGGAGCATAAGAGAGAGGCAGGAGGAGGCATAAGAGAGAGGCAGGAGGAGGCATAAGAGAGAGGCAGGAGGAGGCATAAGAGAGAGGCAGGAGGAGGGATAAGAGAGAGGCAGGAGGAGGGATAAGAGAGAGGCAGGAGGAGGCATAAGAGAGAGGCAGGAGGAGCGATAAGAGAGAGGCAGGAGGAGGCATAAGAGAGAGAGGGAGAGGAAGAGTGTGGGAAAGGAAGGGGAAGTACGAGGGGAGCGCACGAGGGGAGCGCAAAGGGAGGAGACTTGTCTTGGACGGTCTGTGATGTTAGTGACTGGACTACAGCACTGGGCAACAGCATAACGCCATCATCACACTGCACCACGGATTAGTGCCTTCTGAACTAATTCACTAGGCCTGAAATTAATAATTATCCCTAGTCTGATCTTGTCAGTCTGATGACTCCTTCTGTACAGACTCTCCCTTACTCCCCTCCTCTCTCCCTTACTCCCCTCCTCTATCCCTTACTCCCCTCCTCTCTCCCTTACTCCCCTCCTCTCTCCCTTACTCCCCTCCTCTCTCCCTTACTCCCCTCCTGTCTCCCTTACTCCCCTCCTCTCTCCCTTACTCCCCTCCTCTCTCCCTTACTCCCCTCCTCTCTCCCTTACTCCCCTCCTGTCTCCCTTACTCCCCTCCTGTCTCCCTTACTCCCCTCCTCTCCCCCTTACTCCCCTCCTCTCTCCCTTACTCCCCTCCTCTCTCCCTTACTCCCCTCCTCCCCTCCTGTCTCCCTTACTCCCCTCCTCTCTCCCTTACCTCCCTCCTGTCTCCCTTACTCCCCTCCTGTCTCCCTTACTCCCCTCCTGTCTCCCTTACTCCCCCCCTGTCTCCCTTACTCCCCCCCTGTCTCCCTTACTCCCCTCCTCTCTCCCTTACTCCCCTCCTCTCTCCCTTACTCCCCTCCTGTCTCCCTTACTCCCCTCCTCTCTCCCTTACTCCCCTCCTGTCTCCCTTACTCCCCTCCTGTCTCCCTTACTCCCCTCCTCTCTCCCTTACTCCCCTCCTCTCTCCCTTACTCCCCTCCTCCCCTCCTGTCTCCCTTACTCCCCTCCTCTCTCCCTTACCTCCCTCCTGTCTCCCTTACTCCCCTCCTGTCTCCCTTACTCCCCTCCTGTCTCCCTTACTTCCCTCCTGTCTCCCTTACTCCCCTCCTCTCTCCCTTACTCCCCTCCTCTCTCCCTTACTCCCCTCCTCTCTCCCTTACTCCCCTCCTCTCTCCCTTACTCCCCTCCTCTCTCCCTTACTCCCCTCCTGTCTCCCTTACTCCCCTCCTGTCTCCCTTACTCCCCTCCTGTCTCCCTTACTCCCCTCCTGTCTCCCTTACTCCCCTCCTCTCTCTCTCCAACTCTAACCTCACTCTTCTATTCTCTCTCCCACATTATTTCTGCCAGGTGGCAGCGCTCCTCTGTAATCTACACTCTCTTTTCCCTCTGCCTTTTCCCTCTGCCTTTTCCCTCTGCCTTTTCCCTCTGCCTTTCCCACAACTGCAGGCGTTTGCACCATCCCACTGTTAGTTTTTACTCTGTTTATCTAGACGGACAATTGGGAAAAGCTCAAACTAAGTTTATTCCTTAGTTTGTTATCTCTGTTGCTAGACGGGACTTTAGTGACGCCTGTTCTTTCTCACTTCATCTGACCTGACCTCGGCCCAAATTCCTCACTCCTCCCCAACTCACGGCTGTCCTGTTGACTGGAACCAGACTGTGGCCCTCCTCCTCTCCATAGGATACCTGATGTCTAACAATAACATGTTCTGACAGAATGTTCTGCTCTCTCCCTCAGTAACATGTAAAAGGATATTTCATATTTCATATAGTTTAGAAGTCAGAACCCATCCCCACCTATAATGCTTCACCTCATCAACAAAACCTTGTTGCGTTGCATAACGAGTGTTAGAGCTAGGCTGGAACAAAAGCCTTTGCACAATTGCGTTCTCCTGGAACAGGGCTAAATAACATTTTTAACAGAAGAATGCATAGAAAGTGGGGGATAACCAGAGAACATTAAGTACAACTCTTAAGGTAGCAGCTTGCTGCTGCAATTACTCTGAACCAGGGGAATGTCTTCTTCCACTATGAATAAATAGGTAGTTATTTTGGGATGATTTCCTTTCCAGAGGGGATCGCTGTTTCATGATTTACTGTTTACCAACCCAAGCACGTTCCACAGGGTTACTGTGGGGACCGCTGCCATCTAGCTAACTCACATTGTCAGGCTGCTGTGAGGCGTCCTCATATGAGGAGGGGCACAGAGGATCATGTGGCTACTTGATCCACCCAGAGGACAGGAGCTGCAAAATCTGGACCCCTACAAATCAGCTGGGCTATACAATCTGGACCCTTTCATTCTAAAATTATCCAATTGTTGCAACCCCTATTACTAGCCTGTTCAACCTCTCTTTCGTATCGTCTGAGATCCCTAGAGATTGTAAAACTGCCGCGGTCATCCCCCTCTTCAAAGGGGGAGACACTCTAGACCCAAACTGTTACAGACCTATATCCATCCTGCCCTGCCTTTCTAAAATCATCGAAAGCCAAGTTAACAAACAGATCACTGACCATTTAGAATCCCACCGTACCTTCCCAGCTATGCAATCTGGTTTCCGAGCTGCTCATGGGTGCACCTCAGCCACGCTCAAGGTCCTAAACAATATCATAACCACCTTTGATAAAAGACAGTACTGTGCAGCCGTCTTCATCAACCGGGCCAAGTATTTCGACTCTGTCAATCACCGCATTCTTATCGGCAGACTCAATAGCCTTGGTTTCCCAAATGACTGCCTCACCTGGTTCACCAACTACTTCTCAGATAGAGTTCAGTATGTCAAATCGGAGGGCCTGTTGTCCGGTCCTCTGGCAGTCTCTATGGGGGTGCCACAGGGTTCAATTCTTGGGCCGACTCTATTCTCTGTATATATCAATGATGTCGCTCTCGCTACTGGTGACTCTCTGATCCACCTCTACGCAGACGACACCATTCTGTATACATCTGGCCCCTCTTTGGACACTGTGTTTATCAAACCTCCAAACGAGCTTCAATGCCATATAACACTCCTTCCGTGGCCTCCAACTGCTCTTAAATGCTAGTAAGACTAAATGCATGCTTTTCAATCGAACGCTGCCCGCACCCGCCCACCGGACTATCATCACTACTCTCAACGGGTCTGACTTAGAATACGTGGACACAAATACCTAGGTGTCTGGTTAGACTGTAAACTCTCCTTCCAGACTCACATTAAGCATCTCCAATCCAAAATTAAATCTAGAATCGGCTTCCTATTTCACAACAAAGCCTCCTTCACTCATGCTGCCAAACATGCCCTTGTAAAACGGACTATCTTACCGATCCTTGCCTTCGGCGTTGTCATTTACAAAATGACAACGCCGTTGTCATTTAGCAAATTGGATGTAGTCTATCACAGTGCCATCCGTTTTGTTACCAAAGCCCCATATACTAGCCACCACTGCGACCTGTATGCTCTCGTTGGCTGGCCCTCACTACATATTCGTCGCCAAACCCACTGGCTCCAGGTCATCTATAGGTCTTTGCTAGGTAAATCCCTGCCTTATCTCAGCTCACTGGTCACCATAGCAACACCCACCCGTAGCATGCGCTCCAGCAGGTATATTTCACTGCTCACCCCCAAAGCCAACACCTCCTTTGGCCGCCATTCCTTCCAGTTCTCTGCTGTCAATGACTGGAACGAATTGCAAGCTGGAGACTCCATCTCCCTCAATAACTTTAAGCATCAGCTGTCAGAGCAGCTTACCGATCACTGCACCTGTATACAGCCCATCTGTAAACAGCCCACCCTACTACCTCATCCCCATACTGTTATATTTGCTAATTTGCACCCCAGTATCTCTATTTGCACATCATCATCTGCACATTCATCACTCCAGTGTTAATGCTATATTGTAATTATTTCACCACTATGGCCTATTTATTGTCATACCTTCCTAACGTTACTGCATTTTGCACTACATTTGCACACTCTGTATATAGATTCTCTATTGTGTTATTGACTGTACGTTTGTTTATCTCATGTGTAACTCTGTGTTGTTTTTTGTCGCACTGCTTTGCTTTGTCTTGGCCAGGTCACAGTTGTAAATGAGAACTAGTTCTCAACTGACCTACCTGGTTAAATAAAAGGTGAAATAAAAAAAGGAGGACAGAGAGGGGGAAGGAAGAAAATTGGGTAAAATGAACAAGAGAGGATACCAGGAAGAGAGGGAAAGGTAGAGAAGAGAGTGGTGGGGGTGAGGGGAGAAAGAGAGAGAGAGAGAGAGAGAGAGAGAGAGAGAGAGAGAGAGAGAGAGAGAGAGAAGAGGAACAAAGACAGATGGGAGGAAAGAACAAAAGGAGGATAAAGCAGAGAAGGATGCAACAAGACAAGGGAGGAAAGGATGAGGATAGAGGAGGGGGAGAGAAGAAAAGAGGGATGAAAAAGGAGAGAGAGGGAGGTGGTGATGACAGTGGTGGGTAGGAGACGCTTTAACCTTTATAAATGTTGACAGAAATAAGCTCGCTGGGAACCATCTTGTGCAATCACTCTAATATGCACCCGGGCAAAACTGAACGGGTCAAAAAAAGAAAAGCACACACTGTCTCTCCAACCCTGACTGATCATAATTCTATAGCCACCGTGTGTGTGTGTGTGAGAGAGAGAGAGAGAGAGAGAGAGAGAGAGAGAGAGAGAGAGAGAGAGAGAGAGAGAGAGAGAGAGAGAGAGAGAGAGAGAGAGAGAGAGAGAGAGAGAGAGAGAGAGAGAGAGAGAGAGAGAGAGAGAGAGAGAGAGAGAGAGAGAGAGAGAGAGAGAGAGAGAGAGAGAGAGAGAAGGAACATGTGGTGGACACTGAGAGAAACACGGCTACACGGCACACAAGGCTCCCGCATTGATCTGCCTCAAACTATCCCCTATAATACTGAATACACACACAATCAACTATCCCCTATAATACTGAATACACACACAATCAACTATCCCCTATAATACTGAATACACACACAATCAACTATCCCCTATAATACTGAATACACACACAATCAACTATCCCCTATAATACTGAATACACACACAATCAACTATCCCCTATAATACTGAATACACACACAATCAACTATCCCCTATAATACTGAATACACACACAATCAACTATCCCCTATAATACTGAATACACACACACACAGAATCAATTATCCTGTGCAGACCTGCATTACACCTCTGTGCCCCCTGTGTCGAGGCCAGCTTAGCTGATAATGGAAGCCTTTTGTCCTGCTCAGCACAGCAGACAGCAACAGGCATTATTACCCAGGGTCACAGGATGTCTGCTCTGGTGTGCTCAGATAGGTTAGAGTGTAGACTATAGGGCACACTAAGCTATAGGGCCCATCAGATTACAGTTTTTCGATTGGCTAACACACATTTCTTCAATCTGTACTACGTTTTCTCAAAACCCTAAACACACGTCTTGATACTCACACAAAAAACCTTGACTTTTGACCCAAACATTGCATTCAAATTACACCCAAAACAATCAAATACAATCAACCTTTATACACTGCTGGGAGGAATTGAAATAACTATTATAAAAAAGGTTTTCATGGACCAATAACTATAACGTGTCCCTGATTTTCAGATATGTTCCACTCCATGAGTTACGATGTGAATCATACAAATCACACAAATACTACAATCGTCCTTCTTACAGGATGTTTATTTTCCATTCAAACATTCTACAGTACAGTACTGCAATTGCTTGTTGAACAATCATGCTTGTCACTGTAGTGGTCACAGTAATGTACTGTAAGTCACCAACAATAAAATGGAATTTGCAGGAAAACAAGAAGACTAAGAATACAAGGAAAGAAACATAGATCCTTTTCACCTGGGTAAGAGGGTTAGAGTACCCTACAGTACTGTAATAGCAATAACAGTTCATTCTGGGTCAGCATCCTGTCTCCGACCAGGGTCAGGCCAGAGATTTTCATCAACATCACAGGCTGTGTTTTCCCTTAGCCAAACGGCGGGGGGACAAATGCCATGGAATGCCTGAGCCATCCCTGACAGGACTCCATTAGCAATGTCCCCACAAGCTTCCTCCATGGCTTGGAGAAGGTTGTTCTGTACATAGGGATTTCTGTCATAGACCTTCCACCGCCATGCTGAGAAGAACTCCTCTATCGGGTTGGGGAAAGGGGAGTATGGTGGGAGGAACACATTTGTGAATCTTGGATCATTCATGAACCAGTTCCGGACCAGAACAGCATGGTGGAAACGTACGTTGTCCCAAACAACAACATAACAAGGCTGCACTTCTCTCTGGGCATGTTGGAAAAGAGCTTCCCACAGGCCATCCAGAAAAGTCAGAAGACATTGAGTGTTATAAGAGTAGCATGGCGGTTAAGGAGTCCATGGTTGCACAAAGTGTAACATTACCCCCACGCTGGCCAGGGACGTCCACGAGAGCACGTCGGCCAATAATGTTACGCCCTCTTTGTCTTCGCGTTGAGGTTGAACCCTGCCTCATCCACAAAGATGAACTCATGCAAGGTGTCACTGGCATCAAGCTGGAGTATTGTCTGCATGAGATTTGATTACATTACATTTCAATACAGCCAATCCAGTATTGTTACAGTAAGCCAAGAAAAAAGTTATCTGTAGCCTATACAGTACAATAGTTGATATTTACACACAAATTATGGAATACATTTAAACACATACCTGGACATATTGGAAACACAGCTCTTTCACTCGTAGTTCCTCTCAAATGAACACCTGGACAATTGTTTGTTAAGGGTGTTTGAATTGCGCTGGTTTGAGTTTACTTATTGAACGGCAGTGTTTTCTAATTGACAACATGGTGACAATTGTGTCTTAAAGTGAGAGGTGTGTTTAGACTTTTGCAAAGAAGTGTGATTGGACCAGAGAAATGTGGCAAAACGGTAAATAGTGTTTATAGACTGGGGTACATGGTCTTTCTGCTGGGAATTGGCTAAA
The DNA here is from genome assembly GCA_023634145.1 of Thymallus thymallus. NCBI lineage: Eukaryota > Metazoa > Chordata > Actinopteri > Salmoniformes > Salmonidae > Thymallus > Thymallus thymallus. The sequence continues at coordinate 3,511,556 of CM042401.1, read as the reverse complement.
TGGTTTCGTGAGGAAAAACTGTTAACTAAATACTGCACAAAAAGCATTGTCAATATTTTAAATTACAGTGCATTCAGAAATTTTTCAAAACCTTTTACTTTTCCCGAACTTTGTTTTGTTACAAAGTAGGATTTTTTGTCAACGATCTAAACAAAATACTCTGTAATGTCAAAGTGGAAGTAAAAAATGAAGCTCTAATGTATCTTGATTAGATGAGTATTTATTACACAGTCAATGTTAGAATCACCTTTGACGGTGATTACAGCTGAGAGTCTTTCTGGGTAAGTCTCTAAGAGCTTTGCACACCTGGATTGTACAATATTCTTTTTTAAATTCTTCAAGCTCTGTCAAGTTGGTTGTTGATCATTGCTAGACAGCCATTTTTAAGTCTTGCCATATAGTTTCAAGCCAATTTAAGTGAAAACTGTAACTAGGCCACTCAATAACATTCAATGTCATCTTGGTAAGCAACTCCAGTGTCGTTATGGCCTTGTGTTTTAGGTTGTTGTCCTGCTGACAGGTGAATTCCTCTCCCAGTGTCTGTTGGAAAGCAGACTGAACCAGGCTTTCCTCTAGCATTTTGCCTATTCCGTTTCTTTCTAGTCCTAGTTGCCCATGACAAGCATACCCATAACATGATGCAGCCCCAAAAATAACGCTTTGTATTCAGTTAATTTCTTTGCCACATTTTTTACAGTATTACTTTAGTGCCTTATTGGAAACAGGATGCATGTTTTGGAATACTTTTATTTTGTACAGGCTTCCTCCTTCTCACTCTGTCAATTATGTCGGTATTGTGGAGTAACTACAATGTTGGTGATCCATCATCTGTTTTTTCCAAGCATAGCCATTACACTCTGTAACTGTTTTAAAGTCACAATTGGCCTCATGGTGAAATCCCTGCAACTAAGTAACGAAGGGCGCCTGTATCTTTGTAGTTACTGGGTGTATTGATACACCATCCAAAGTGTAATTAATAACTTCACAATGCTACCATTAGATGCCCTTCTTTGCGAGCCATTGGAAAACCTCCCTGGTCTTTGTGGTTGAATCTGTGTTTGAAATTCACTTATCGACCGAGGGACCTTACAGATAATTGTATGTGTGTGGTACGGAGACGAGCTAGTCAATAAAAAAAATCATGTTAAACACTATTATTGCACACAGAGTGAGTCCATGCAACTTATTCATACACCTGATCTTATTTAGGCTTGCCATAACAAAGGGGACTAATACATGTGCCTGCAAGCTACAGTATTTAATATGCAGACCAAAACATGTACCAGTAAGGCTCTGGGACAAATTCTGACTGATACACTTACCTGCTGCTAAACTGTGATATTGTATTACAGGAATTGTGCTATGTAACCCTGCACAGCTGATAATTGTGCTATGTAACCCTGCACAGAACTGCTGAAAAACATGAGCAGGAAAAGCAAACGTATTGAGCCATCTGTCAGAACACTGAAATCACCACAAATGGACAGCATACAGCCCCTTGCTGCACACACACACCACTACGTTATTAATAGCTCAGGCTTTGGAAAATATTGTTAGAATGTTAGATATCCTCGGAGTATCTCATTTAGAACAAAAATACTGTCTGCAGCAATCATGGTAAGATAGCCTCAGAGTAAAACATTGTATAATGTATACCATAACAAATAACTGACTTCTCAAACATTATATACTTTAAACATTATATACTTTGAGTGACTTATTTTCTAAAGTGAAATGTACAGTGAACAAAAATATAAATGCAACAATTTCAAAGATTTCACTGAGTTACATTTCATATATGGAAATCAGTCAATTGAAATGAATTCATTAGGCCCTAATCTATGGATTTCACATGACTGGGAATATTGATATGCATGTGTTGGTCACAGATACCTAAAAACAAAGAGTTGATCAGGCTGTTGATTGTGGCCTGTGGAATGTTGTCTGACTCGCCTTCAACGGCTGTGCGAAGTTGCTGGATATTGGCGATATTTGCTGGATACACGCTGTCTAACACGTTGAACCAGAGCATCCCAAACATGCTTAATGGGTGGCATGTCTGGTGAGTATGCAGGTCATGGAAGAACTGGGACATTTTGATCTTCCAGGACTTGTGTACAAATCCTTGCGACATGGGGCTGTGCATTTTTATGCTGAAATATGAGGTGATTGCGGCAGATGAACGGCACCACAATGGGCGTATCTTCACGGTATCTCTGTGCATTCAAATTGCCATTGATAAAATGCAATTGTGTTTGTTGTCTGTAGCTTATACCTGCCCTTACCATGACCCCACTGCCACCATGGGGCACTCTGTTAACAACGTTTGACGTCAGCAAACTGCTCGCCCACACTGTCTGCCATCCGCCCAGTACAGTTGAAACCCGGATTCATCCGTGAAGAGCACACTTCTCCAGCTTGCCAGTGGCCATCGAAGGTGAGCATTTTCCCATTGAAGTTGGTTACGATGCCGAAATGCAGTCAGGTCAAGACCCTGGTGCGGACATGAAGCACGCAGATAAGCTTCATTGAGACGGTTTCTGACCGTTAGTGCAGAAATTCTTCGGCTGTGCAAACCCACACTTTCATCAGCTGTCCGGGTTGCTGGTCTCAGACGATCCTGCAGATGTGGGGGTCCTGGGTAGTGCTGTGGTGGTCATGACATTTTGTCAGCTAGTGATTGTCAAGCAAGTAACTGCCGGTCTCACGGTCATTTACAGTTAATTAACAAACACATTTAGTATCTCCTGGTTTCCATGCATAGCCTACAAGCCACTGATGCAGACCATTGGAACATCTACATTTTAAAAAGTCTAATAAATATATTTAATATAGCCTACACCATCACAATAAATCCATTATTTATTTTAGACAGGTCTAAAGAAACATTATATTAACAAAATGTAGGAAAAACATTCTGTTCAAAATTTAAGAACAGAATAGCATACTCTTGAGTTGTCCTTATGTAAGGCCCTGATCTTAGTCCTTATGTATATAGGACTAATTCATTCCTACTGTTAGATATTACTGCACTGTCGGAACTAGAAGCACAAGCATTTCGCGACACCCGCATTAACATCTGCTAAACATGTGTATGTGACCAATAACATTTGATTTGATTTGAGATTAGAAAGCATCGGCCACTTAAGGAATGAAACACTAGTCACTTTAATAATGTTTCTGTATCTTGCACTACTCATCTCATATGTCTAACTGTATGCTATACTATTCTCTGTGTCTTAGTCACCTAATCGTGTTTACATACTGCATCACCAATCTCTTATGTGTATATTGTTTACTTTAAAGCTTACTATTCCACTGGATCTTAGTCCAATGCCGCCCTGACATTAATGTATATATTCTCAATCCTTTCTTACTTAGATTTATGTGTGTTATATGATGTGAAACTGTTAGACATTATTGTTAGACATTACTGCACTGTCGGAGCTAGAAGCACAAGCATTTCGCTACACTCGCAATAAAATCTGCTAACCACGTGTATGTGACCAATAAAATATGATTTGATTTGATTTGATCAGGCTATGCCATACGGCTGTGGGCTACACTAGTTCATTTAGCGGACAAGATTTGCTTAGAACTCCGTGGGATTATTTTATAGCATGAAGAATACAATTGAATATAGCTGAATAAAATAGAAAAGGATGTTTTCTCAAAACGATTTCTAAAGGAAGTCCGCGCATGCGGCTATTCTGTGTTGAGCGGTTAACAAAGAAACAGGTACTCCTATATGAATAAATTAGAGTTATGTAACTTTAGAAGTGATACAAATGCTGGGCTATATTTTTTTATTTTTAATACATTCTAATGTTGCATGAGCTCTGCTCTGTTTCTTGCACAGGCTGCACTCACTTCATCAGTCTCTCATTCACAATTTGTCAAGCTCTTGATAATGCCTCGAATTTCCCGGTGGCATTCCCATAGCGTGGCCGTAATGCCCCCTAAATAAATCCCTTCTCCCGGCTGCATGTTCTGAAGCACCTCTCACTCACATGGCTCTCTAAGATATCTCAATTCTTATTAGCCAATGCCCGTCACGTGATCGGGTTCTTCTCACAGGTATCTATCTCTGCTCCGAAGTAGGCTACAAGTGAAGACCGACACATCTGGGACCCAACTGTGCACGTCCTTTCTATCGATTTCCGAGGTGCATATTGAAGATGTTGGAAGAACTGTCCACATTTACTTTTCGTCAGCCAACAAGATGAGTAGTCCTAATGAACAACAAAAGAACTAGCCTATGTCAATCTATTATCCCCCAGAGTACAAACATTGACCTATTCTATTGGTCAACTTGTCCTTCTGTGCGATAAATATTCCAAACATACTCTGGGACAGTTGTGGGATGCGATAGATCCAAAATTAATACAACCACTAGCATCAAAAAACCTTTTTTATGCAATATGGCTGACGCAACAGATCAGAACCTTTAGCTTAAAATGTTGCTAAACTATTAGGCTAATTCTTCACATTATAAGCCCAGCAATGCTCACATGGTGGTAGGCTCTAAGCACGAATGTTCCATTAGTGGAAAACACTATTATCAACAGTGACCACAAATGCAATTATGGATGTAATGCTTTCATTATAAAAGGTGCATTATGTATGCCGGTTAGGTTCTACACCGGTTGTAAAGCAGATTCATGTGCTTAATTTTAAGAATTATTTGGTCACTTTTGTTGTGATACAAACCTTATTAAAACATATAGGCCAATGGGCTAGGCAGTTTTTTCCCCCATGCCAGCCAGGTGGCTATACTCCTGTAAAGAGAAGCAATATGCTTAATAGTAGGAAAGTTGATAAATAAATATAGTAGGCCTAGCCTATTGGAAGCTGATGGGATCCTCCTCTTCTTAAACACTGTTTTCTCACGCACCGCTGTAGCTCGGCCAGCTTCCACCTCAGATGCGGAAGGCTAACATAGGCGGATGTGGTGGATTGAGACGCAGCCCATGCAAAAAAACTGATACAATATCTCTATCTTAAACTGATGGATTTTGACGCAAGCGTGCATCAGTAGACTTAAGGATACATTTTTTAAATGTGTATTATTTCAAGAAATTATAAAAAGTTTGACAAACCCTGTTTGTAAGCTTTTAAATAATATAAATCTCAACTGTTTATCTTCTCCAGTGAAGACATGGATGTCTCATGGTATGGCGGGGTATGCAAAATAGGTCAACTTTGAGCTCCTTTCACTCTTAAATAATTTGTCATTCAGGTCACAAAAAGTCACCACTTCTACAATGGGCAAATACGTATGGAAGGTTTCGTTCAAATCAAAAGGGGTGCTGTCAAAAAGTAATTGAATTCAAATGGATTTACCTTGAAACGTTGTAAGAACGTTAGACATCCTAGGGGTAACTTGTTTATACTGTAACAGTAATAACATGTGCAGCTTTGCAAACGTTGTAAAAACGTTAGAGCTTCTTAGGGGGGTAAGTGGTTTCCAGATGAAGCATTACTAGCGCTTAGGTGGGCCATGTGGTTGAGCTGGTAATATCATTAAAATACATCTTCATAAAAGACAGCCCTACATTCTGGGATATCAAATCAATATTGAGCAATCTGCTGATTGGATTAGGGGGTTAACCAAATAAATGTAATGTCCATCTCCCCAGGTCCCTCTGCAGCATAAAAAATATATATCAGTCCATGGTGTGTGTGTGTTTCTACCTTTCCTTCTGTCTTCCAAGGTCTATAATAAACTCACCAGGGAAATAGATTTGGTCTGTTGTTTAGAATACTGAAACACAAGCCCAGTAGCTGCTAAAGCCAAGCAATTCTGTTTGTACTTTTTCCAACCTTTTCCAATGCTATGATTCTGTGAGCTGAAGAGGAGAGTGTCAGCTCTACAGAGTCAGTAATGTATAGTCACTGGAGCAAAGTGTTTCACATAAAGCCTGACATTATGACTCACATTCAGCTTAGGTATGATATAACCCAGGCGTCTGAATAGGCCGAGTTGGGCTCCAAAATACCTGGATTATACAGATTCGTTTTGAAGAGTCACTTCAATCTTTCTGTGTGGGAGAGATTCAAATGAGGATCTGTGTCGTGAGGAGCTTGATTTGAAAGCCAGTGAATTGAATCTAGACAACACAGATATGTGGGACACATTGACAAACTGAAAAGAGAACAGAAAGACACAGAGCTCAAACAGCCCTACGCACATTCACACACAGACACACACCTTTTCAGTGATGATCCGATCCACACACTGTTTTCCTGTCAGTGGCAGGTTGCAAGTGTCCAGAATCTTGTGTTTTCCTCCCTGACAAAGAAAAAGGGAAAGAGAAAAGTGGAGAGAGAACGAGAGAAGAGGTTAGGTCAAAGGTCATACACAACCACCCAGTTTAACTGGTCCCTACGGCTACATACACTCAATTAGTATTTGGTAGCATTGCCTTTAAATTGTTTAACTTGGGTCAAACGTTTCGGGTAGCCTTCCATAAGCTTCCCAGAAGGCCTCCTTGCTCGCACACGCTTTTTCAGTTCTGCCCACAAATGTTCTATGGGATTGAGGTCAGGGCTTTGTGATGGCCACTCAAATACCTTGACTTTGTTGTCCTTAAGCCATTTTGCCACAATTCTGGAAGTATGCTTGAGGTCATTGTCCATTTGGAAGACCCATTTGCGACCAAGCTTTAACTTCCTGACTGATGTCTTGAGATGTTGCTTCAATATATCCACATAATTTTCCTTCCTCATGATGTCATCTATTTTGTGAAGTGCACCAGTCCCTCCTGCAGCAAAGCTGCCATCCCGTGCTTCATGGTTGGGATGGTGTTCTTCGGCTTGCAAGCCTCCGCCTTTTTCCTCCAAACATAACGATGGTCATTATGGCCAAACAGTTCTATTTTTGTTTAATCAGACCAGAGGACATTTCTCCAAAAAGTATGATCTTTGTCCCCATGTATAGTTGCAAACCGTAGTCTGGCTTTTTTATGGTGGTTTTGGAGCAGTGGCTTCTTCCTTGCTGAGCTGCCTTTCAGGTTTTCCTTGCTGAGCTGCCTTTCAGGTTATGTCGATATAGGACTTGTTTTACTGTGGATATAGATACTTTTGTACCTGTTTCATCCAGCATCTTCACAAGGTCCTTTGCTGTTGTTCTGGGATTGATTTGCACTTTTCGCAACAAAGTACGTTCATCTCTAGGAGACCATCTCTAGGAGAACGCGTCTCCTTCCTGAGCGGTATGGCGGCTGCTTGGTCCCATGGTGTTTATACTTGCGTACTATTGTTTGTACAGATGAACGTGGTGCCTTCAGGCTTTTGGAAATTGCTCCCAATGATGAACCAGACTTGTGGAGGTCTACAATTAGTTTTTCTGAGGTCTTGGCTGATTTCTTTTGATTTTCTCATGATGTTGAGCAAAGAGGCACTGAGATTGAAGGTAGGCCTTGAAACACATCCACAGGTACACCTCCAGTTGACTCAAATGCTGTCAATTAGCCTATCAGAAGCTTCTAAAGCCATTACATAATTTTCTGGAATTTTCCAAGCTGTTTAAAGGCACAGTCAACTTAGTGTATGTAAACTTCTATTGTGATATAGTGAATTATAAGTGAAACAATCTGTCTGTTAACAATTGTTGGAAGAATTACTTGTGTCATGCACAAAGTAGATGTCCTAACCGACTTGCCAAAACTATAGTTTGTTAACATGAAATCTGTGGAGTGGTTGAAAAATGAGTTTTAATGACTTCCTAAGCCTAAACCTAACCCCTAAATGTAAGCCTAAACCTAACCCCTAAATGTAAGCCTAAACCTAACCCCTAAATGTAAGCCTAAACCTAACCCCTAAATGTAAGCCTAAACCTAACCCCTAAATGTAAGCCTAAACCTAACCCCTAAATGTAAGCCTAAACCTAACCCCTAAGCCTAAACCTAACCCCTAAATGTAAGCCTAAACCTAACCCCTAAGCCTAAACCTAACCCCTAAATGTAAGCCTAAACCTAACCCCTAAATGTAAGCCTAAACCTAACCCCTAAATGTAAGCCTAAACCTATTCCCTAAATGTAAGCCTAAACCTAACCCCTAAATGTAAGCCTAAACCTAACCCCTAAATGTAAGCCTAAACCTAACCCCTAAGCCTAAAATAGCCTTTTTTTACAGACTGGTGTAACGTCCCCACTTCTCAGAATCATCCTTGTTTTATTATCATTGTGAGGAGAGACACACACACACACACACACACACACACACACACACACACACCCACACACACCCACACACACACACCCACCCACCCACCCACACCCCCCCCCCCCCCCCCCCCCCCCCACACACACACACACACACACACACACACACACACACACACACACACACACACACACACACACACACACACACACACACACACACAGGTTGCTCATGATGAGCTGAGTGAGGTACCATGATAAATAAATAAAACCGGTGCAGCAGTCCCTAATCACATCCACCTGCTCCACCATCTGGACTGAGCTACAAGTGTTCCCATTACAGATGATAGGTTTGGACAGCCACGGCCACAAATACTTCCATTACAGATAATCTATCAATTGTGGCAGGTAGCCTAGTGGTTAAGAGCATTGGGTCAGTAACTGAAAGGACGCTGGTTCAAATCCCCGAGCCGACTAGGTGTTATGTCAATGTGCCCTTGAGCAAGGCACATAACCCTAATTGCTCCTGTAAGTGGCTCTGGATAAGAGCGTCTGCTAAATGATTAAAAGGTAACTCATAGGCCTGGACAGCTGGGTGCTTACTGCCATGATCAGGTGGGTGCTACAGTGTGTATTGGTAATGGATGAGAGTATTAGTCCATATAAGCAGCATGTGGCCTATGGGGAGCTCTGGGACTATTAGAGGCATCACTGAATCATTAGTTCATCCATTACTGGAATCAGAAGCTCATCACCCTCAGAGAGACGGAATAAGACGTTATAGATGGAAGCTGCTGGAGGAATCCCCTTCATTAAACTCGGCTCTCTAAACCACTCACAGTATATATATATGTTAGGACATGTGTAAAATATAGCTGATCTGGAGACACACAGACACATCTGGAACTGGGTGGCCTTGGGTTGGCACGTACACACACATTCTTACCTTAGCTGAGTGCTCCATGGTGACGACCACCTTGGTTCCAGCGCTGGCCACCAGATCCATGGCTCCACCCATTCCCTTCACCATCTTACCCTGAAGGGAATTACAAAACAAAACAACACAGTAAACTGTACAGCTCAGGGGTACGTAAAGTAGCGTTTCTTCCACGCGCGCCACCAGCAACAGCTGATACAGAGTATGCTGCCAGTTGTTTGCTTTTTGCTTAGGTAGGCCGAAGCATAGTACAGCATATCTCACCTTCAAATCCAGAGGCTAAGCCAAATGGCCACCGTATCTGTAGCATACAGTAATCCACTAAATAATGTGCCCGTTGGGGAATACAACAGTATAAACACTGTATTACTGCAGAGTCCAGCCCTGCCTGGGTCAGCTTATTTCTTGTTAATGGACAGAGTCAACACATACAGTTGAAGTCGGAAGTTTACATACACTCAGGCTGAAGTAATTAAAACTCTGTTTTCAACCACTCCACAGATTTCATGTTTACAAACTAGGGTTTTGGAAAGGCAGTTAGGACATCACTTTGTGCATGACACAAGTCATTCTTACAGCAATTGTTTACAGACAGATTATTTCACTATATCACAATTCCAGTGGGTCAGAAGTTTACATACACAAAGTTGACTGTGCCTTTAAACAGCTTGTTTAAATTCCAGAAAATTATGTAATGGCTTTAGAAGCTTCTGATAGGCTAATTGAGGTGTACCTGTGGATGTATTTCAAGGCCTACCTTCCTATGCAGTGCCTCTTTTCTCGACAATATGGGAAAATCAAAAGAAATCAGCCAAGACCTCAGAAAATAAATTGTAGACCTCCACAATTTCCAAACGCCTGAAGGTACCACATTCATCTGTACAAACAATAGAACACAAGTATAAACACCATGGGACCACGCAGCCATCATACCACTCAGGAAGGAGACGCGTTCTGTCTCTTAGAGATGAACGTACTTTGGTGGGAAAAGTGCAAATCAATCTCAGAACAACAGCAGAGGACCTTGTGAAGATCCTGGAGGAAACAGGTACAACTGTATCTATATCCACAGTAAAACGAGTCCTATATTGACATAACCTGAAAGGCCGCTCAGCAAGGAAGAAGCTACTGCTCCAAAACAGCCATAAAAAAAGCCAGACTGCGTACTTTTTGGAGAAATGTCCTCTGGTCTGATGAAACAAAAATAGAACTGTTTGGCCATAATGACCATCGTTATGTTTGGAGGAAAAAGGGTGAGGCTTGCAAGAACACCATCCCAACCGTGAAGCACGGGGGTGGCAGCATCATGTTGTTGGGGTGCTTTGCTGCAGGAGGGACTGGTGCACTTCACAAAACAGATGGCATCATGAGGAAGGAAAATTTGGATACATTGAAGCAACATCTCAAGACATCAGTTAGAAAGTTAAGGTTTGGTCGCAAATGGGTCTTCCAAATGGACAATGACCCCAAGCATACTTCCAAAGTTGTGGCAAAATGGCTTAAGGACAACAAAGTCAAGGTATTGGAGTGTCCATCACAAAGCCCTGACCTCAATCCTATAGATAATTTGTGGGCAGAACTGAAAAAGCGTGTGCGAGCAAGGAGGCCTACAAACCTGACTCAGTTACACCAGTTCTGTCAGGAGGAATGGGCCAAAATTCACCCAACTTATTGTAGGAAGCTTGTGGAAGGCTACCCAAAACGTTTGACCCAATTTAAAGGCAATGCTACCAAATATTAATTGAGTGTATGTAAACTTCTGACCCACTGGGAATGTGATGAAAGAAATAAAAGCTTAAATAAATCATTCTCTCTACTATTATTCTGACATTTCACACTCTTAAAATAAAGTGGTGATCCTAACTGACCCAAGGGAATTATGACTAGGATTAAATGTCAGGATGTATTTGGCTATGGTGTATGTAAACTTATGACTTCAACTGTACATCCCTCGCAGAGTATTGAGGTCTACATTCAATACAGAGCAGAAAAAAACATAAGTTTCTTATTCGATTACAACATTAAAATTTGAGAAAAAAACATAAGCAGGCCTCTCATTTATCTTTACTGGCATGCACATGCCCAGGGGATGAGATGGCTGAATAACCTAATTAAAATCTATTTCGCTCATCAATCGCATGTGCCTGCAAGGCACTCTTAAGTAGCCAGGGCATACAGGATTGGTATGCACAGTGCCTTCGGAAAGTATTCAGACCCCTTCCCTTTTTACACATTTTGTTACGTTACAGCCTTATTCTAAATCTGATTAAAATTAAATTGTTCCTCATCAATCTACACACAATACCCCACATGTTTTGCAAATGTATTAAAAAACAAAAACAGAAATACCTAATTTACTTAAGTATTCAGACCCTTTGCTATGAGACTCGAAGTTGATCTCAGGTGCTTCCTGTTTCCATTGATCATCCTTGAGATGTTTCTACAACTTGATTGGAGTTCACCTGTGGTAAATGCCTTTGATTGGACATGATTTGGAAATGCACACATCTGTCTATATAAGGGCCCACAGTTTACAGTGCATGTCAGAGCAAAAAACAAATCAATTTTAGAAAAAGGCTGTAACGTAACAACATTTGGAAAAAGGCAAGGGGTCTGAACACTTTCTGAATGCACTGTATGCATATAGTCTATACGTTACAGTATATTAATACAGTATGTTTTAGAGTTTGGCATCTCTGGGTGAGGTGGAGAAGGGGAGAGGATGAGAGGAAGAAAGAGGGAAGAAGAGAGGGAAAGAGACACCCAATAAAGTTGTTTTCTCTCTCGCCACCCATGTTCATTCCAATATATCGTAAACTACGAAAGGTGGAGACAACTTTCTGAATCAGGGTCCGGTTTAGCGGAGGAATATATGTGACAAACGCAGGGAGAATGGTCGCGTCTATGGATTACGTGTCGATGCTGACAGGATCGAATGAAAGGTAGCGCTGCTCTCAGATCAGCTTTCTCCATTAAAATCTTTCCTTAACATTTGAAATATTCCACAATGCTGACGATGGATCAGCTCCTCGAGAGATATTACCACCTATGGCTGAACATATTTACCTGGCTTATTCTAACGCTTACCCAATAAAAATGCACTAAACCACCAATTTGGCACATCATTGCAGACGTTAGCCTACACATCATGAAATATATTGAGACAAATTACAGACAGTAGCCTACAAGTATCAAAATAGAACTCAATTGATTGAACAGGAAATGTATTTCAACATGATTGGAATAGGCCTATATCCTACTGTTTATATTTTACTGCAGTCATCTCGGTTTTAATTTTAAGCATATATATTTTTATACGTCACTTGTTTGTATCAACTGCGAAGACATTGGCAACTTTGTATTTGTAGTCACTTTGTTCTGGAGTTATCAGCGGTCAAAAAGAGAGGAATAAACCATGTGATTCTATATTTATCTGAGATCTGTGTATAAAACGACACCGGAGGGCAAACAAGCATTAACTGTTCTACTAGTGGTCTGATGCAGGCGTTAGATTACAAGCGTTTTCAAGTGCAACGTTAATAACAATGGTTTGGGAAAGCCTTAAGATGATTTTGACTAGAATACCAGTGCTATGGAAGCAAACCTCTCTCTCTCTCTCTCTCTCTCTCTCTCTCTCTCTCTCTCTCTCTCTCTCTCTCTCTCTCTCTCTCTCTCTCTCTCTCTCTCTCTCTCTCTCTCTCTCTCTCTCGAATACATCAAATGGAGAATAAATCTCAGAGGGAAAAAAGATAAGTCGGCACATGCACAAAAATAGTTCAGTTGTGTGAGGTTGACACTGGGATGTCACTCTGTGAAACTGGACACTGTGCCCTTTCTCCTAAGTGATTAATTCTCTTCACCTCAAAGAGCCTAGATTGCAGGTGGGTGTGTGTGCGTGTGCATCACCAGCCCTGTGAGATAACGGGCTGTGACCTGAGAGAGGCAGGGCCAGATTTACAGCAGCGTTAGCTGGAGTAGACACCTGATAATGGACCATATCCCCCTTTTGGTCTGCAGTTAGTGAAAGGGAGGGGTCCTAGTGGCATTTCGATCAGCCATTTTGTTCCATTACTAGGCACCTCGTAAAGTGCCTGAGTGCAAAGGCGAAACATACTGTGAAAGTAACAACGACAGCCTGGCTTTTATCAACATTTAATACTACATGAGACTATAATAGACAGCTGAGTTGTTGATGGTAGCACATGGCCCAAGCTGTACAGTTGGAAAACCAGAACCTTATCTAATGAGTGTGTCTCCTTGTTTTAAATAGATAGTCAAAGAACGATAGAGAGAGAGAGAGCGAGGGAGAGAGAAAGAAAGAGAGAGCGAGAAAGATGAAAAGAGTTTAATGTAATATCACATATTTAATAACAATTTGGATGGCCACCAATCAGGTTGATTTTGTTCCGTTTCTAGTCCGAGAGAGCGCCATTGCTAGGCAACAGTAACCTGACCACCTCAGTCCGATCGAGGTAAGTAGTCCAGTCCTCTCCATTGTTGTTCTATTGATATTTATTCAGCAGCAATTGGAAAAAGCACATAGAGCCTTCCTTCCCCCCTCTCCACCAGAATGGTGTTATTTCACACAAACAGTTGCTACATACAATATAGGTGTCTTAAACAATATGATTTACTGCAGACTATTTGAGGTAAGAGGGTAGGTAAATTCAACTAAATTGATATCATCACAAATTGTACTTGTGTTTACCTTGTGTTTCTTGTTTATCTTCAGCACAGCAAGCAGTTTAGATGTTCTAGTAGTTTACAATGTCAAGCTTGGTGTCTGGTACACAAACTCAAACTGTGTTTGGAGAACTTGTAAGTATAATGGGAAAGGGGATATCGTTTTATTTGTTATTTTATCTTTATTTAACTAGGCAGGTCAGTTAAGAACACATTTTTATTTACAATGACGGTCTACCTACACGTCAGCCATAGTAGTATGGCGCCCCTGGAGCCAATTAGGGTTAAGTGCCTTGCTCAAAGACACATACAGGTTTTTCTCACCTTGTCGGCTCAGGTATTCGAACCAGCGACCTTTCGGTTACTGGCCAAACGCTCTAACCGCTAGGCTACCTGCCGCCCGAAATGCCCCTCAAATCAGAGAGGTGCGGGGGGCTGCCTTAATCGACATCCACGTCATCAGCGCCTGGGAAGCAGTTGTTGTGGGGGTTAACTGCCTTGCTCAAGAGCAGAACGGCAAATTTCTCCACCTTGCCGGCTCAGGGATTCGTACAAGCAACCTTTCAGTTACCGTCACAACCGTTAGGCTACCTGCTGCCGAGGCCTCTGGTGTTTTCATCATGTCTGCCGGTCTAATCAGCCAACGTTATTGGGCAGCATTAACAAAATATAATTAATCCACTGACAAACGTCGTCCAAGAGCAGGTGTAATTTAATTAACAAGGCTTAGAGGACATTAACCCTGCGGCTCAGGTTATTCATTTCCTCCCTGCTCTGATTGGTTCCTTTCACGTGCTGGAAGCCTGACTTACTGAACCCGCAATACAGGTGCTTGGTTATGGGAACGTGTACACGTACATGGTGCTTCCACAGCCAGGGCTGCAACATGGCCCTCAGAGCGCCACACTATCAGAACCAACAGACCAACTTTTTGACAGGTTTTAGCATTGACCCAGTTCGTTCTTTTATTTGTTAGTTCAAGCATGAAGGTGTAAAGGAATCCATAATTCTTTAGAGATTCTAATCTATTACTAATATGACAGTTGCATCATAAACCAAGTTCACGCTACGTTTGAAGTCATTATAAATCAAACTCTTTTAATATCACATCTTTTAATGGGAAAATCATCTTCAACCTTTTCCGACAGAAACATCTGTTTTTCTTTTCTGACAGAAACATCAGTTTTGGGCCCTGACTTGCTCATTTTACACTTGCTGGAGGCAGATCATACACTTATGGCTAACAAATAAATTAAAGTAAGCATTCTCCATCAAATTGCCTTTAAGATGTTATTCATGTTATCATTTCACCATATTTCCACCTGTCAGACTAATGGGGATACTCTTCGAGAGGGAGAGGCAGCCTTTGAGTTCCATTGGTTTAGTCTTGTGTGGCCAGGTCAGGGCTGTCAAACTATCTCTGAAGGCATGTACCTCCACTCTGAACTCCTGGTAAATGCATTTCAGATAAGTACTTATTCTGATTGAGTAATTCTGCGTATATAGTATCTGCCTGGACTGAATGGGATGTATGAGATCCGAGATGCATTAGTTCCGCTGGTTATTTGGACATTGGGCGAAGGCGGTGATTAAACAGCTTTGCCTCGAATGCTTTGGCGTGTGTGCCCATACGGACCCTCCATTCTTGCCGGAACTCTACATTTCTAACACGTATGAACACAGAAGTTAATCACGCAGCTAACCAAATTACGAACATTTTACTTCTGGGTTAACAGAGTCAGGCCCTGTGAAAGGGGGACTGTACAAGTACATCAAGGTGCCTCACGCTCCAGAAACAGGAGATTGGCTTCTGCCCATGTGGACCCTTTTGTTCAGACAAGGCTTTCTTGTCCAATGTTTACTTAAGTAAAGTAGTAATAAAGGGCAAAATACACTTTGATGACAAACGGTTAAAATCAGCAGGTGGCAGCCCTATCGCCTCTGACCAGAACATTGGAAGCCATTTACTGTTCATTCTCAGACAATTCTACATGTTGTATCGCCATCATTTGCCAGTTGACCTCTGACACACCGCGGCCACCTCCTGCTTCAGCCGTTCATGAAAATATTGTACATTATGACATATGCTTAATAGGTACTGTTAAAGGAAGAAATGCCACCCCTGAAAACTATCTTTTAGTATTTGTTTCATTATTCCATTGTTGATATAGGTGACTGACCGCCTTGAATCAGTATTATGTAGCAAGATTTGAAATGCAGTTTTTTACATTGGATAAAAGCAGAGACACAGAGCTACAAAATGGTATATCATACACTGCACATAAGGGAACAATGGGGAAGTAATTATGCTTTGAAAGTTGATCTCACTTTTGAGAAAACGGCCTTTGAATGTTTTGATACCTCTTCTTTGTCTGCACCCAATCAGCATCGTTCACACCCTCTTAGGCGTTAGCCCCACCCATCTCTTTTTGATCTCGGAGTGTTCAGAGCACACACTTAATGTTGGGGAAATGGGGATGTCTAAAAAGTCTTTCATTTAACCAACTTACTTTTGAGGCTTTACAGTGTTTTTTTTAAACAAGTAAGCTGGTTAAATAAAAGACTGCGATTTTTAGACATCCCCATTTCCCCAACATTATGGCAATGTCTGTATTTTGCCAAATAACTCAAAATGGATATTCTACACCAATTAATTCAGAATAATGTAAATGTGGGTAGCATTGTATGCTGTAGCCTAATAAATTGCTGGTAGGTCGTCCCATTGTTTCCTATAGGGGGAATAAGGGTATGACTGTCTATTTCACCAAATATCTCACAATTTGTATATTTCGATTTTTTCAAGTCGGACTCAGTATTAAATCAGGAGAATGTCCTCTTGTAGTGATATAAGGTTGGGCAGCGAGCTCTGCTGTCATCAAACGCTAGCCTTTCAAGTGTCAGAAATTACACATTACTCTGGGAACTGAGGATGTCCCATTGTTTCCCTATGGGGAAATTCTACACAGACATGTATTTCTATTTCGCCAAATATCTCACAATGTGTATGTCAGCAATCAAGTTTTCAAGATATATTACTTTCAAAATACAGCCGGTATGATGCATTTTGCATCATATGATGCAAAACGCAGCATCATATGATGCAACAATTTTGCAGGAACTCTACATTTCTAACACGTATTAACACAGAAATTAATCACGCAGCTAACCAAATTATGCTTCTGGGAGCCGCTTTACAGCGGTTACTTCTGGGTTAACAGAGATTAATTTGAGTGCGATACAATTTTTCAGATTTATGACAATTATTGTTAACCTCTTAAACTCTGACACCCTCTGGTGGCATTTTCTAAACCTCGCATAATATTGTATACTACCCTCATAAAGTACATTTGGGTTTCAAAACGAGAAGTCCTACAAACACATGCTTAGCGCAAGATTCATGACCTTTCTTATTTCCAGCCGTAAGATTGAAGTAACATTTCCAAAAAGACTAGAACTGTAGTTTTCAAATGATATGTCACTTTTTATTTTCAGACAATTCATTTATTGGGGGTACCCCCCCTAACTCACCGGGCCCAGTCCAAAACAACCACTCAGAGTTTGCTCTTGGTAGCTACATACTCCACCTCCGGTTTAGTGCAGGCTTCCACAACAGTTTAAACCGTTGCATTTATAAGGACTAGACTGTAAGAGGGCACTTGTAAGTGTATGGGTCTCCATAATGTCAAGTTGAAGTGGAGCAAAGGCAAGGCTATTGTCTCTACTTATTCAAGCACTTACAGTATAGGGAAGATAAGGCCCCTTCTGGTTGAATGAAAACAGCTCTAAGTGGGCTACTTCAGCTGTAGAGTGGCCAATGAATTGAGGAACGTATAACACCCCACCCAGCAGACTGTCAACCAATCGAACTCATGTTGTCATGCTGTGTCACACGGTTGCTAAGCTAATATTCACGCAATCCCTTCTAAAAGTCAGGATATAAATCGAGCAACCTGCTTATTTTCCTAGAAAGTACGTAATGTCACGATTCCAACACTATACGATATCACAGAGAACAAGTTCATTATCTAACAGCTCAGAAAACATTTGTAATGTTGTACTTGTTTACGTATTTCATGCAAATGAGCTAGCATTTACTCCTTGAAGGAGTCTCCTTGTCCATGTTCTGACATGTTTGCCAAGGTAGCCCCATTACCACCTGATTAAATGGGGATAGGCACAGTATCTGTATCGGCTGGCAATGACAATGAAAGATAAAAGGTGCATGTAGTTATATTTGCAGAACACTGATTTTATGGTATTATGTAAAGGGTTGTTTATTCTACATGGACCTGTTACTACATTTGAAAGAGTTATTAAAACACTTTTTTGAGGAACAAGCCAAAACATTAGGCCAAATCAGCAGGTGAAGTTCCCCTTTAAAACAATTTCAATGGAGTTTCCCATCGCTTCAAAAGTATGTCTGGTGTAGCTCAACCTGTGGCGTTACCATGACAACCCGGCAAATATGTTTCCCCTTGTTCAGTTTATTGTGTTACCCTCACTTTTCTGCCAGCCACCAAACGCCAAAGGAACTACGCCTTCACTTCTACCGGTTTCTACTTAACAATAGTCTCTCTTTCTCCTTCTTGCTCTCATTCTCCCTCGTTGACACGCCGCCAATATTTCTTGTCTACTACAAATGCCACTCACTGTTTAATAACATAGCGACAGAAAAGCGAAGGCCTTGGTTTCCCAGACAACTAATGACAAGCAGAAAGAGTATTGGACAGATATACATGAAGACAAAGACTGCTTGTGCAACTGGATTGTTCAGTCTTGTGTGTCCCAATAGCCAGCCTTGTGCAACTGGATTGGACAATAAGCTTGTTTAGAATGTTCTGAGAAACACCACTAACACATACTGACTGAAAACAGCAGTGATTGCTTTGAAATTGATTGACTGATGATTGCTCATAGAAGTGCTGCAACTCCCTCTACATTTGAGTTAACACTCAACTCTTTGAAAAGTCAATGTGGAGAGAAACATACTATACAGTACAGACCACTGCCATTGTAATGGAATAGAGGTACGGCCCTGCTGCAGGCGGGCTATTCTAGTACATCAAGGGCCTCACACTATGGCAATAGGCTTCTGCCCATACGGACTGTTTTGTTCGGACAAGGCTTACTTGTCCAATGTGGGGTAGTAATAAAGGAGAAAATACACTTTTGACGACGAACAGTTAAAAGCAGGATGTGGCCGCCCTATCGCCTCTGACCAGAACATCGGAAGCAATTTTCTGATGATTCTAAATGTTGTAATCACCACCCTTCGTCAATGCCCAGCAGGTGACCTCTAACACACCGGGGCCACCTTCTGCTTTTAGCTGTTCATGAAAAGAGGCACATGTGCGTACTGATAGAACGCATGGGGAGTAGCTCCGTTTTGTACCGTCAAAAATGTGATTATATGTAGTAGCCAGACAACATAGTTTAAATGATAACTTTAAAATCCACAGTTCAATATATCTCCAAGCAACCGGGAGAGAGTGAGAGGTCAGTTATACACAACAGCGAACCAATCCGTGCTGCAAACCCAAACCCAACAAGCCATGAGGAGAGCAACGAACAGCTCCATGATATGCAGGAAAACATAGCTAAAAATGCAAACATACAAACTGTTGCAATCTGTTGTTAAAAAGAAGATTTGCTCGAAAGGAAAGTAGATTCTATTCTGTCAGATACACACATACAGGACAAATGTGGCTTCCTGGAATCAAAGGTGCAAACTTTAGAAGATGAACTGGAATAGCAAGAAAACAGAATTAGACCAAATCATATGAGAATATTGTCCGTACCAGAAGACGAGGAAAAAGGAGGCCTTTCCAGCTACGTGATCAAGCTGATATCGGAGGAGCTTGGCGTGGATGTATCACCGGAGGATCTGGAGCAATGACATCGGATCGGTGTGAAACAGAAGAACGCAAAATACCCTTACATGGCAATCTTTAAGCTGTGGAACTATCAGACCAAAGTCAACATTTTAAAAGCACAGGGGGGGAAGGGAAATCAAAATTCAGGACCTGTCTGCTAAGCTGAGAAAAAAAGCGCAAGCAATTCATTCCAATCAGACAGTCACTGGAGGAAAATGTCTCAACTCCGATTCCCGGCAGTGCTGTAGGTATGGAAGGAAACATGGTGTTCAAAAGCGCAGATGAAGCCCTGAATAGGATGCAGGAAACCTTTCCAGTTGAAAGAGAGCCCAGGGCCCTGAGGAGAGGCAGAAGCAGAAAAAAGAGATAAGCACACTAGGCTACATACAGTGATGCCCAAGACCAGCTTATCATAAATTGAGACAATATTCTTTCCCCCTCCCCCCAATACTATCAAGGCTATTGTCCCCATGTAACGGTTCTTCTCTAGGAAGTAATGATAGAAATAGCCAATGCCAATGAGATAAATGGACATTGAAAAGACAATGTAGAAGCGAAAATATAGCATGGATGTGCAATAATTGTTCTATGGATGTGTTTGGTCGAGAGGGTGTGAGTGGGGGTATGTGTGGGTATGTGTCTTTGCATATGAATGGTAGAGTGAAGGAGGGTGAATTTGATTATGTGTATGAGGGCGGGAGAGAATGGGTGTGCGGAGGCATAGGGTATACAGAAAATGATGTCATGGCTTTAGAAGCTTCTGATTGGCTAATTGACATCATTTTGAGTCAATTGGAGGTGTACCTCTGGATGCATTTCAAGTTTGGTTCATCCTTGGGAGCAATTTCCAAACGCCTGAAGGTACCACGTTCATCTGTACAAACAATAGTACACAAGTATAAACACCACAGGACCACGCCGTCATACCGCTCAGGAAGGAGACGCGTTCTGTCTCCTACAGATGAACGTAATTTTGTGTGAAAAGTGAAAATCAATCCCAGAACAACAGCAAAGGACCTGCTGGAGGAAACCGGTACAAAAGTATCTATAGCCACAGTAAAACGAGTGCTATATCGACATAACTTGAAAGGCAGCTCAGCAAGGAAGAAACCACTGCTACAAAACCGCCATAAAAAAGGCAGACTACGGTTAGCAACTGCACATGGGGACAAAGATCGTACTTTTTGGAGAAATGTCCTCTGGTCTGATTAAAGCACTGGGGTGGCAGCATCATGTTGTGGGGGTGCTTTGCTGCAGGAGGGACTGGTGCACTTCACAAAATAGATGGCATCATGAGGAAGGAATATTATGTGGATATATTGAAGCAACATCTCAAGGCATCAGTCAGGAAGTTAAAGCTTGGTCGCAAATGGGTCTTCCAAATGGACAATGACCTCAAGCATACTTCCAAAGTTGTGGCAAAATGGCTTAAGGACAACAAAGTCAAGGTATTGGAGTGACCATCACAAAGCCCTGACCCCAATCCTATAGAAGATTTGTGGGCAGAACTGAAAAAGCGTGTGCGAGCAAGGAGGCCTACAAACCTGATTCTGTCAGGAGGAATGGGCCAAAATTCACCCAACTTATTGTGGGAAGCTTGTGGAAGGCTACACGAAACGTTTGACCCAAGTTAAACAACTTAAAGGCAATGCTACCAAATACTAATTGAGTGTATGTAAATTTCTGACCCACTGGGAATGTGATGAAAGAAATAAAAGCTGAAATAAATCATTCTCGCTACTATTATTATGATATTTTTTGACTTGTAAACCAGTTCTGGACAGATTAGGAAAGAACGTGGAATCATTATTATCCCTGGTTTGTCATTATAACTAAGATTTAATGGTGGTTATTGGTGAGAATGGAGAGGTGCTATATTGGGGGGATTGGGGTGGGGTCACTGGGAGGGAATTAGACACATCTCTGACGTGTGCGTGAGGCCTCCACTCATTCCCATTCCAGTCTCCTGGAGGACCCACTCACCCCAAGTAGACCCCCACTTTCAAAACACAGAAATACAGCCAGGATGATGATTTAGCGAAATGCATCATACCGGATGTATTTTTGTATTTTGAAAGTTATATACTGTATCTTGAAAAGTTGTTGGTGACTATATCAACAATGCACTAATGAAACAAATATAAGTTTTCCTTTAAGCTTTCCATAAAAAATACACTGAAGGGGCTCTTCAGAGGCAGGCAGACAAGAGACATTTGTGATTGGATAGCAACTTGTTGAAGTGGTCCGTGATTGGAGGTCTGTTAAAGCCAAGAGGCTACTGGGATAACTGGGAGTTGAGGGGTGAGGGTCAACAACCCTGTTTGCAGAGTGGAGCGTCAGACATTTGACTGTATTTCCCCCATCGTTTCAAGAGGCAAGGGTGTGTGTGTGTGTGTGTGTGTGTGTGTGTGCGCGCACGTGTGAATAACAAGTAGCGCTCATCGCTCCCAATCGGAGTCAACCCTGAGGAACAAGAACAGCATCAGAAGTGCACAGCACACCACCTGTAGTTCCCTGTAGCCGACCTGCTTAAGTATTTAAACCATGGAGGAAAACTACATAACTACCCTTCAAAGTTATGTCTGACACAGCTATAAAACATCAAAGGTATTTCCTGTTGTGAGACAATAGCTATGTTATGAACAAGGAGCATAAAAGATTGAATGTGTTTTGTCATCTTCTTCATAGTGAGAGCAAGGAGAGGAGGGTTTCCATCGATCAAAAAACACAAAAGTGATTGCACTTTAGTCTTCGTCTAACCCTTCTCCCCCCCCCCCCCCCCACCCCCCCCCGCCGCCGCCATCAGATAACGCTCTCCCCATGCATTCTGTACCTACATAATGACAAAAAACGGCAGGCTTTGAAGCTGAAACGCTGTCATCGCTCCCTGCTGTGCTTTTCGAGCTCTGTATTTTTTTTATGATATTTTGAATATTAAAATACATATATGCATATGCACCCATTTCAGATTGGTTTTCTCTCACAGAGAACTGCATATGACAACAAACGGAGGATTTTCTAACTAGAACCTCTGTTGGAGTGTGTGTGTGTAGTCTACTCTATACAAAGACCATCTTTCCATGCATATCCTGATGCCGTACTTCCTTCAGTCAAATATGAAAAACTTGAAAGAGCAAAACATTACAATTGAGACCTACGGTGTTGGTACACACAGATACACACACACAGTGTTGTAGAGGAATAACCTTGAGCCGACTCAGTGGGCAGAAGACAGAAGGCACACACTTACACACACACACACACACACACACACACACACACGAGCTTGAAAAAGGGAGTAACCTTCGAGCAGTGTGACTGATCACCAGGCAGAATCCACGAACACACAAACACACACGCACGAGTGAGCGAGAGGCTGAGGGTAGGAGGTGTCTGTCAGCACCACAGGGACCCTGGAGGACAATAAATAGCCCAGGATGCCGTCTGTCTGAGCCACAGTGGCCACAGGCTCAGCGTCTCAAAGGCTGACTTCCAGTCAGAATACTCCTGTCCTTACAGATCTCAAATGATTGGATACGGGTAGGGTAATAAGCCAAATGGTGTTAACTACTTGTACACAGAACACCAGTTCAGGTCCTGGAAAGATACAGGGTGTATTTTGTTACTATCCCAGTACTATTAGCTTACACCTGAATGTAGTACACCAATCAGCAACACCGATCTTTGCCTTATAACTATCCAGGCCTATCAGATCTGAGGGCAGAGGAAAGTGACCTGATTGCTAATTTCTGATCTACACGGAGTCTAGTTTAGGGTCTAGAGGTGGATTTGGAACGCAGCCTTGAAGATGGATGTCCCTGGGAGTTGACAGAGGGAGCAGGCTAGGAGCAGCCTAGGCGCCATAGGGAGTTAAACAGTACGTTGGTACTGACTTACAATCAGTAGAGCAGAGCTTGGCTGTAGACATACACTACTCCCCCAGCCTCGTCCATCACATGAAGAGGCCCACCAGATGAACACTTAGACAGAAAGGAACAACAGATTCATCATATAACTACATACACTTAGAAGCTATTCTGTTCTGGTTGGCTGTAAAGCGGCTCCATTTCCAAAAGGAAGAAATATTGTCCAATTTCCCATGTTTTTTTGACTTGGTAACCAATATACTATTGACCGTTCTTTTTCAGCTCAGACAAGCAAATGCATGATGCGGTATTCAAGCATCTCCGAATCCCAATCTAATAATCAAACTAGGAACACATTTGACATTTAATCAAAATATGCACAAAAACATGTCTAGCTACAAACTGAAAAACGATAAGGTTCCGAATGTGATGATCTGTTGCTGCTCTCCATGGGTTGTTGTTCCGCCAGCCTCTGGCTGAGCAGGAGATTGACAGTCATCACTTGTAAGAGCATTTGAAAGCCCTGGACCGTAAAATGTTCATCTGCATTTCGCTTATTAAAAGCGCACATAACCGACACAATCGCTGCAGCAGAACGTTGCATTTGCGACTCCTACATAAAACATTTCCAATTTCACGCTTTGCACCTATCTTTAGATATTGAATAATTTTCATAATCGCAGCGGGGACATTTAATTCTCCTCTCCTTCCTCTCAGAGTTCCACATAATGGAGATTGAAACGACATGGGGGCGAGGCAGATAGATGTATGTAGCTCCTTTGTGTAACTGTCAGACAGACAGAAAGACAGACAAATGAACGGTCACTGGCCTTACAGAGCAAGCTCATCCAGTGCCTTGTGTGTCCTGTCCTCAGCATTAAGACATTAGTTAACTAACCCAGTAAATCAAGTAGGCTACCAGCTAATGATAATTATCAAAGACAAAGACGGCTAATGGGAAGCTAAGAGATCAGATTAAAAACTGTTCTGATATTTTTTCCTCCCACCAATTGGTCTTTTGACCAATCAAATCAGATCTTTTCACATCAGAACTGATCTGATTGGTCAAAAGACCAATTAGTGGAAGAAAATATCAGAATTGGGTTGTCTGTGTAAACACAGCCTTAGGGTTAGTTTTCCCGGACACAAGTTATGCCTAGTACTGGACTAAAAAGCAAGTTCAACAGGGATTGAAAGTGCTTTTTAGTCCAGGACTAGGCTTAATCTGTGTCATTTGAACATTCTATACCCGGATCTGGTATTTGCCTAGTTCTTATCAAATGACACAGTGCTAGTTCCCAGCCAACCATCTATCCACTTTGCCGCTCTTATTATTAAGACCAGAACATACAACACTTGGTGAACATAAACATCAGCCCAATGTGCTTCACTAGACGTACAGTATTTGAGTGTGTTCCTGCCGTCAGCCTTTCCAGCTTTCAGTAGCTCTGTGGGTGGTGTTGCTAGGCTTCCCTGTATTAGGAGCAGTGATTCTAGTGGCTAACCTCCATTAAGCCTCTCTAGTCTCTGCCTTCACTCCGCTGCTTGATCTGGTTGGCTGAGGGGCTGGAAGTAGCTACAGCCCTGTTGACCTGCTGTAGCCTCAGGTAATAACTGTGACCTACCACACAATCACTCCATTACAGCTCCCCACAGGTCAGAAATTATAATACAGGTCATAACGGCAGGCCAAGGAGCAGTGACAGAGCCAGGTTTGATAAGCTGTACATGTTTGTCTACAACGTAACGACACACAGAGGCGCACAGTGGAGAAAGGGAGTGTGCAACCCATGTCAGAAAGACATAAAAAACTAAAAAGCAGTGAGTCTTTTGTTGTGTTGTTTTGTGTTGTGTTAGTCAAGTCTCTCCCAGTGCAGTAGCTTTATGCATCATTAGAAGAGGAACCATTACCTTGTACCACACAATAAAGTATGTGAGCTTCTTCTTCAGTGGGGGGCAAATGCCTCTTATGCCGCATTCAGGGCAGCAAACAACCATAAGTTCAATAATAATAATAATAATAATAATAATAATAATAATAATAATAATAATAATAATAGACACGGATAGAGAATAAACATTTCTAGACGGGGATAACAGAGAGGCAGCGGGGCCAATCCTGCTAAAGCAATGCTAGGGGAAACACTGACAGTAACTATGGTGATGCTCGTACCGGGATCATCCAGTTGGCCAGGTCTCCCATCTTAGACACCTGCATGGCTCCCAGCATCGTCAAGTTGATGTGACCACTGCAGAGAGAAGACAAGCAATCACCTTACCAACCAATCTATACACACATGAACCAACCCAATCAGTCAAATCAGTCAATCAACCACCAACAAGGTGATGTGGCCAATGGAGACAGAACTTGTGTTCATAAAGAGAATGATGGGTGGGTTAAACTATGAACACATTCTAATTAGGGGAGAGGAGGAGGATGGTTTATGAAGTCTATTGGATTTCCACGGGTGAACAAACAGATCTACAGCTATAGGGTGGGTGGGCCGAGTCTCAGCTGCTCCAGAAATCAATATCAACCCGTGAATTACCGCCATCGCTGCTGCCGAGCTGCATGGACAACAATAGCTAACTGCTAATATACAAGGCTTACAAATCAGGGATTGGCCATGGTTGTTGCACAGCATTTCATTGCATTAATATGGAGTTGGTCCCGGCACTCCACTAGATGTTGGAACATTGATGAGGGGACTTGCTTCCATTCAGCCACAAGAGTGAGGTCGGGCATTAGTGAGGTCGGGCACGGATGTTGGGCGATTAGGCCTGGCTCGCAGTCAGCGTTCCAATTCATCCCAAAGGTGATCGATGGGGTTGAGGTCAGGGCTCTGTGGAGACCAGTCAAGTCCTTCCACACCTATCTTGACAAACCATTTCTGTATGGACCTCGCTTTGTGCATGTGGGCATTGTCATGCTGAAACAGGACAAGGCCTTCCCCCAAACTGTTCAAAATCAAATCAAATCAAATTGTATTGGTCACATACACGTGGTTAACAGATGTGGAGTAATATCTAACAAGTTATATACAACAGTTTCACAACATATACCCAAACACACATAAAACTAAGTAAGGAATGGATAGAGAATATACTGTATACATAAATGTCAGGGCGGCATTGGACTAAGATACAGTGGCATAGCTTTATAGTATGCAGTATGTAAACACAATTAAGTGACTAAGATACTGAATAATCGTATAGCGTACAGTTTATACATATGAGATGACTAGTGCAAGATACGGAAACATTATTAAAGTGACTAGTGTTTCATTTCCTTAAAGTGGCCGGTGATTTCTAATCTATGTCTGTAGGCAGCAGCCACTGATGTGCTAGTGATGGCTGTTTAGCAGTCAGATGGCCTTGAGATAGAAGCTGTTTTCAGTCTCTCGGTCCCAGCTTTGATGCATCTGTACTGACCTCGCCTTCTGGATGATAGCGGGGTGAACAGGCAGTGGCTCGGGTGGTTGATGTCTTTGATGATCTTTTTGGCCTTCTTGTGGCAACGGGTGCTGTAGGTGTCCAGGAGGGTGGGAAGTTTGCCCCCTGGCAGACCGCACCACCCTCTGGAGAGCTTTGTGGTTATGGGCGGTGCAGTTGCCGTACCAGGCGGTGATGCAGCCCGAGCGGATGCTCTCAATTGTGCATCTGTAGAAGTTAGTGAGGTTTTTGGGTGATAAGCCAAATTTCTTTAGCCTCCTCAGGTTGAAGAGGTGCTGTTGCGCCTTCTTCACCACACTGTCTGTGTGGGTGGACCATTTCAGTTTGTCAGTGATGTGTACGCCGAGGAACTTTAAGCTTTCCACCGCGGTCCCATCGATGTCATTGTATGCTGTAGCGTTAACATTTCCCTTCACTGCAACTAAAAGGGCCTAACTCGAACCACGAAAAACAGCCCTAGACCATTATTCCTCCTCCACCAAACTTTACAGTTGGCAATATGCATTCGGGAGGTAGTGTTCTCCTGGCATCCGACAAACCCAGATTCAACCATCAGAATGCCAGATGGTGAAGCGTGATTCATCACTCTAGAGAACGCATTTCCACTGCTCCAGAGTCCAATGGTGGCGAGCTTTACACCACTCCAGCCGACACTTGGCATTGTGCATGGTGATCTTAGGCTTGTGTGCAGCTGCTCGGCTATAGAAACCCATTTCACAAAGCTCCCGACGAACAGTTCTTGTGCAGACGTTGCTTCCAGAGGCAGGTAGTGAGTGTTTCAACTGAGGAAATATGATTTCTACGCTCTATGCGCTTCAGCACTAGGCGGTCGTCGATCTGTGAGCTTGTGTGGCCGACCACATTGCAGCTGAGCCGTTGTTGCTCCTAGACGTTTCCACTTCACAAAAACAGCACTTACAGTTGACCGGGGCAGCTCTAGAAGGGCAGAAATTTGCCAAACTGACTTGTTGGAAAGGTGGCATCCTATGACGGTGTTACGTTGCCATGTAATGTATAGCATTCCAAGGTCTAATCCTAGTTTCTCTTTGTCAGTGTCAATATCCTGATCAGTGAGTCTCTGATTCCATACTCAACAGGACTTAATGTGTCTCGCAAAGGGTCATTATGCTTCACGGCATCCACGTCTGTCAATATTGGTCAGACAACCATTACTTTCAGAGGCAACCCCAACACGCGCCCAGCCACCCACCCACCAACACGAGCACCCACACACACTTCCTGCCTCCTCATCCCTCCAATTTTCCTATTACACACAAACAAAAACACAGAGCCTCAAAGACTTCAAAACAGCAATAAATCAGTTATACTGTCCTTACCCTCTGATCATGGCAAATGACTCGTCACTGGAGAAGTAAGAAGCCCCTGGAAGCACAGTCACTGTTTCTTTGCCTGCACACACACAGGGGGAAATGTCAACAGCTCTCATGAATGGGATAGTTTGTTTTATTTTGTGTATGGAGGAACATCACTTACCGGCGTTGATGAGGTCAGCATCCACTTCGTCTTCTGTGGGGTAGGGGCCCTACACAGAACACACACATTCATCACACAAGGACACACATCACACACATTTGGTCTCTAAGCACCATAACCACACACACACACACACATTTTCACTCCCTTCAACAAAGGAACATTACTTGTTTCTTTATAGCACTATAAAATGAGGGGAGGGAAGGGGAGGGGAGGGGAGGGGAGGGAGAGAGCTTCTAAAATCACATCTCTTAACCTGACATTCATAATTGGGGGAACATTCTCACAAATGGGGCATTGGCATATTTCTGCTTCAATTCCTCTGACAACAGAATTGATGTGAAAGGCTTAGTGGAGCTGCAGTCTTTGTTAACACAGCCCACAGCTGTGTATACTAATAATGGACGGAGGAAAAAGAAAACAGATGGTTGCAATCTCCACAATGTTGGGCATGTTTCAAACGTCAGTCCCAACATCTGTTGTCAAACCATGTTAGTATGGTTTTACCATGAGAGGGATTTAAATTAGCGTTTTACCAATCCCAGAATGCCATTCTCACTCTGCAGGTGGACAGTGATGTCAGGTTGGATGAAGTTGCTGGCCAGCATGGGGATGCCAATGCCCAGGTTAGCTGACAGGGGTTAAAGAACACACACTGAATACATGAGACATACAGTACCCTGATCTCATCTGATTCTGCACTACCGATGCCAAAACCTGGGTTAACTGATAGTGTTGGTTTGTCAAAGATAATGAACTTTCCCAATCTCAAATCAAATCAAAACGGTATTTGTCACAGATGTTATTGATGGTGTAGTGAAATGCTTGTGTTCATAGCTCCAACAGTGCAGTAATATCTAACAATACACAACAATACACACCAATCTAAAAGTAAAAGAATGGAATTAAGAAATATATAAATATTAGGACAAGCAGTGTCAGAGTGGCATTGACTAAAATACATGATAAACTGGGGGGTTCGAGCCCTGAACGCTGATTGGCTGACAGCGGTGGTATATGAGACCGTATACCACGGGTATGAGAAAACATTTATTTTTACTACTCTAATTACGCTGGTTTGTGATATTACGCTGGTTTGTGATATATGGCCAATATACCACGACTAATGGCTGTGTCCAGGCACTCCGCGTTGCGTCGTACATAAGCCATGGTATATTGGCCATATACACACCTCCTCCGGCCTTATTGTAGAATAAGTAGAATACAGTATATAAATATGAAATCAGTAAAGAAGTATGTAAACATTATTAAAGTGACCAGTGATTCCAGGTCTATCTACATTAGGGCAGCACCAATAGAGTGGTACATTTAAACCCTTTTACTATTAATCAATGCTGATTGGTTCGGTCAACTCCCATTTCCTGTTCAAGGATACCATACATTCCATCCTCAAACTCCAGAGCTGCCCGGCGAATAATCCTCTCTCGTACGATGTCAGAGTCCTTCTTTGGTTTTGGCTTCTCTGCTTGGGCCTTCTGCACTGTACGCCTCTGGAGAGTAGAGAGACAGTCCTTTCAGTCATCTCGGCTTAGTACCAATTGTTTACCCACACTTTGGACTATGAAAGGTCTGGGAGTGATGAATTATAGATCACAGTGGATGGAAACTGTAATTTTCCCCCAAATTCCCAGGTTTTCCAGAAATCCTGGTTGGAGATTCCAGAAATCCTGCTTATTACCTCACAGTTTCCAGAGATTTCTGAAAAACCTGGGAAAGTTACGTGAACTTTTGCAACCCTTCTTAAACAGTAATACAGTACAGCCACTCATTTGATTCCCCATGGTACTAGAACAGGGTAAAGTTTACCTGATTGCACATCAACTTAGTCCAAAGATGACAGGAAGTATATAATCCATAGAGAGTAACCAGAATTTTGCAAGACAGTTTGAATCCATTGAGATGTTAGGAGGCCCACCTCTATCCTCTTCTCGTAACTGCCTCCCTTGATGATCCTGTGGATGTAGATGCTGGGGATGTGGATATCCTCTTCAGCAAACGTCCCCACATCCACCACTTCCTCCACCTACACACAGATAGAGTTGGATGAAGCATGAATCAACACAGTGTTGTTGGTCAGTCCAAACACTGATCTTAAGGGGTTAACTAAAGCCATACTCCTCACTTTGACCGATTCACATTTGTAAAACACAATGTTCAATGTTTTCATTCTGGTCTTTGTTTATGGCTGATAAAGGGTGGAACCACACTGTATTAATTTCCCCAGCTTTGACAACCACCAAGCCTGGAGTACATTTACATTTACGTCATTTAGCAGACCAAACCCCTTCCCAAGAAGGCTTGGTCCGACAGACATAAATGCAGGCATTCACACATTTTTCTCATGTATTAGGTTTGTTTATTTTGTGTTATTATTTAGTTAACTAGTAACTAAATAATTAAAGCAATTTGTGTAGTACTGAATCATGAACAAGGCTGGGGTTTTTGCAGATCCAATAAGTTTTTGACTGTTCAGAATGATAATATGATATGAGGTCATGATTAATAAGCAAGCGAGCGAGCGAGAGGGGGGAGGGAGGGAGAGACAGCCCATCATTACTTTAAGACATGAAGGTCAGTCAATAGGGAACATTTCAAGAACTTTCAAAGTTTCTTCAAGTGCTGTCGTAAAAACCATCAAGCGCTATGATGAAACTGGCTCTCATGAGGACCGCCACAGGAAAGGAAGACCCAGAGTTACCTCTGCTGCAGAGGATAAGTTCATTAGAGTTACCAGCCTCAGAAATTGCAGGCCAAATAGACACCAATAAGAAGAAGAGACTTACTTGGGCCAAGAAACATCTGCAATGGACATTAGACCGGCGAAAATTTGTCCAAATTGGAGATTTTAGGTTCCAACCGCCGTGTCTTTGTGAGACGCGGTGTGAGTAAATGGATGATCTCCCCATGTGTATTTCCGACCGTAAAGCACGGAGGAGGAGGTGTTATGGTGTGGGGGTACTTTGCTGGTGACACTGTCTGTGATTTATTTAGAATTCAAGGCACACTTAACCAGGCTACCACAGCATTATGCAGCGAAACGCCATCCCATCTGGTTTGGGCTTAGTGGGACTATCATTTGTTTTTCAACAGGATGATGACCCAACACTCCAGGCTGTGTAAGGGCTATTTTACCAAGAAGGAGAGTGATGCAGTGCTGCATCAGATGACCTGGCCTCCACAATCACCCGACCTCAACCAAATTGAGATGGTGTGGGATGAGCAGAGTGAAGGAAAAGCAGCCAACAAGTGCTCAGCATATGTGGGAACTCCTTCAAGACTGTTGGAAAAGCATTCCAGGTGAAGCTGGTTGAGAGAATGCCAAGAGCGTGCAAAGCTGTCATCAAGGCAAATGGTGACTATTTGAAGAATCTCAAATATAAAATCTATTTAGATTTGTTTAACACTTGTTTGGTTACTACATGATGCCATGTGTGTTATTTCATAGTTTTGATGTCTTCACAATTATTCTACAATGTAGAAAATAGTACAAATAAAGAAAAACCCTTGAATGAGTAGGTGTTCTAAAACTTTTGACCGGTAGTGTATATATCTTCTAGAGTTTAATTCGGGAGATGGTAACTTGGTAAAAAACTTATTCCGTGGTGCCCCAAATCCTAATTAGTTAATTGTGACATGATTAATTAAATAGAGTAAATCAAAACATAGTTGATTCGATAAATAAGTCACGACACCATGACAAGGAGAAAACTGGTGATACATTACAAGCTCTCTGTCCCAATGTTCTTAGATTTAGAAGGACTTGGAATGGTCCAAGTAGGGCCTGAAGAAGGGGTGTTGGCAAGGGTTTCAAGAATCATCATCTCAATTGTCTTCATCGTCATCACCATCACCATCATCATCATCATCAGTACTCCATTAGTGTCAACCATCAGGGAATGACACAATGTGGAGCTGAACACACAGACACACCATTACTGCCTGTGTCACTTAGCAAAGAATCTAAACCCCAATTATACCAGCCACATGAGACGCTATGACGACTAGCAAAGATGATAGCTAACGTTCATTAAAAAGCTTTAAAATGAACCAGCTCAGTCAGCTGGTTACTAAGCAACATTTTCAGAAAGCTTCCTGCTAAATGAATTACTCCCATAGTGTGTCCTGGGTTCTGCCTGAGATATGTCCCCCATGTTATTTAATGAGACATTCATTGTAATAGGTATGGATCCCGGGAAGAAAGAGGTCAAAGTGACTCGGTAAAAAGGGCAGAAGAGTTTACCTATCTTCCTGTAAAGAACCCGGTGACTAGAGATGATTTGGACAGCACTCTTCTATTCACCAGAAGTACGTTCAACAAGGGAAAACGTTAACACAAGCTGACACATTCCGTTTGTTTTGTGTTAGTCGCAAACGTTAGCTAGCTGTCTTAGAATGTGCTGCAAAAGTAAGTGTCTGTTTTCCCTCTTGGCAAGAATATTAGCATGTTTGGAGTGAGCCCCTTTCACCCCATCCTCCAGTGCTCTGTTTGTTATGGTACCCCAGTAGCCTATGAAGAGCAGCATGAGATAACAACACTTTCTGCTGAAGTAGACCCTCACTAAGCTTTAGAGAGACACAGAGAGAGAGACAGAGAGAGAGACAGAGAGGGGAGGGGGAGGGGAGAGCGAGAGAGTGAAAGTGAGAGAGAGGTGGGGGGGGAGACAGAGAGCGAGAGAGAGCGAGAGAGAGGGGGATGAGAGAGCAAGAGAGGAGACAGAGAGAAAAGGCTAGAGAGAGGAAGAGGGGCTCAGGGAATCTTTCAGGAGCAATAATCCTTTATAATACGATGCTGAAATCCTCCCTCTTCATAAAGACTCAGAGGAGAGACACTTCAGAGAAGGAGAGAGAGAGCTAGGCCAAATTGACTGGCAGAAATTAGGAAAAAAAAGAGAAGAGATCTCTACTGGAAGGGGGACAACATAAAATGCAGCCCTCTACATCCTCCACTCCAATGTTACAGAGGATATTATATATGTACTGCATTCACACAAGGGGAACAGGTGGACATTTACAGACACATTTGTCTGTAAATTGAATTGAGTCCCTCCTCATCTCAGCTTCCTCTACCTCCGCACTCTACAATGACTGACTGAGACGAGCCAATGGGTAAAAGCCGAAAGGATCCCATCTAAGCGTTGTCATGGCTACAGGGGCTTTGGTGGTTAGCCGGGCGGTTCAGGGCAGTAACGTGATTGAGGCGTGCGCTCGCTCTCTGGGTTAAATCTCTGATTTAACACACGCACACACACACACACACACTCACACCACGGTAATTGTCGGCTTTTGGGGTACCAGTACAGAGTCAATGTGAGGGGGCTATATACAGGGGTACCGGTACAGAGTCAATGTGCGGGGACTATATACAGGGGTACCGGTACAGAGTCAATGTGAGGAGGCTATATACAGGGGTACCAGTACAGAGTCAATGTGAGGAGGCTATATACAGGGGTACCAGTACAGAGTCAATGTGAGGAGGCTATATACAGGGGTACCAGTACAGAGTCAATGTGAGGAGGCTATATACAGGTGGTACCAGTACAGAGTCAATGTGAGGAGGCTATATACAGGGGTACCAGTACAGAGTCAATGTGAGGAGGCTATATACAGGGGTACCAGTACAGAGTCAATGTGAGGAGGCTATATACAGGGGTACCAGTACAGAGTCAATGTGAGGAGGCTATATACAGGTGGTACCGGTACAGAGTCAATGTGAGGAGGCTATATACAGTTGGTACCTGTACAGAGTCAATGTGAGGAGGCTATATACAGGGGTACCAGTACAGAGTCAATGTGAGGAGGTTATATACAGGTGGTACCAGTACAGAGTCAATGTGAGGAGGCTATATACAGGTGGTACCAGTACAGAGTCA
This sequence comes from Thymallus thymallus, assembly GCA_023634145.1. NCBI lineage: Eukaryota > Metazoa > Chordata > Actinopteri > Salmoniformes > Salmonidae > Thymallus > Thymallus thymallus. The sequence continues at coordinate 3,477,194 of CM042401.1, read as the reverse complement.
ATGTGAGGAGGCTATATACAGGTGGTACCAGTACAGAGTCAATGTGAGGAGGTTATATACAGGGGTACCAGTACAGAGTCAATGTGAGGAGGCTATATGCAGGGGTACCGGTACAGAGTCAATGTGAGGAGGCTATATACAGGGGTACCAGTACAGAGTCAATGTGAGGAGGCTATATACAGGTGGTACCAGTACAGAGTCAATGTGAGGAGGCTATATACAGGGGTACCAGTACAGAGTCAATGTGAGGGGGCTATATACAGGTGGTACCAGTACAGAGTCAATGTGAGGAGGCTATATCAAGGTGGTACCAGTACAGAGTCAATGTGAGGAGGCTATATACAGGAAGTACCAGTACAGAGTCAATGTGAGGAGGCTATATACAGGGGTACCAGTACAGAGTCAATGTGAGGAGGCTATATACAGGTGGTACCAGTACAGAGTCAATGTGAGGAGGCTATATACAGGTGGTACCGGTACAGAGTCAATGTGAGGAGGCTATATGCAGGGGTACCGGTACAGAGTCAATGTGAGGAGGCTATATACAGGGGTACCAGTACAGAGTCAATGTGAGGAGGCTATATACAGGTGGTACCAGTACAGAGTCAATGTGAGGAGGCTATATACAGGTGGTACCGGTACAGAGTCAATGTGAGGAGACTATATACAGGTGGTACCAGTACAGAGTCAATGTGAGGAGGCTATATACAGGGGTACCAGTACAGAATCAATGTGCGGGGGCACCGGTTAGTCAAGGTAATTGAGGTAATATGTACATGTAGGTAGAGTTAAAGTGACTATGCATAGATAATAAACAGAGTAGCAGCAGCGTAAAAAGGGGTCTGGTGGCCCTTTGATTAGCTGTTCAGGAGTCTTATGGCTTGGGGGTAGAAGCTGTTAAGAAGCCTTTTGGACCTAGACTCGGCACTCCGGTACCGCTTGCCGTGCGGTAGCAGAGAGAACAGTCTATGACTAGGGTGACTGGAGTCTTTTAGGGCCTTCCTCTGACACCGCCTGGTATAGAGGTCTTGGATGGCAGGAAGCTTGGCCCCAGTGATATACTGTGCCGTACGCACTACCCTCTGTAGCGCCTTGCGGTCGGAGGCTTGAACAGTTTTAATGTGTTTGCATTCTAAAAATCTTTGGGGAGGTACTCAGATCCAGACTCATTGCGGAGAAGAAACTAATGTCCGTGGGCGTGTCGTAGCGTTTGGCCGGAGTAAGGAGTTTGGGTAGCCAGGCAAATCATCTTTCCCTAGTGATTTATTTATCATTGTTTTACCTCAGAGAGAGGAACAGGGAAGCAGGTCATCGGCTGACTGACTTTAGCACTCCAATCCTCTTAAACCTCATCTCTTTCCCTTCACCAGCACTGATTATAGGTGAATGGTCTGGTTATGATTCCATGTACAGAATTGCATCAACATGTAACAGTTTTAGAGCCATCAGGCAAGGTTTTCCAGATTAGCGGAGGACCAGGCTTTTTGAAATAAACTGCTTCAGACGGGTTGCAGCAGTACCCATCAGTGATTGACAAGCCATGCTAGAGGTTCAGAGTCCTTATATTGGGGGGGGGGGCATGACTGTAGACTAGTTTTTTGTATATCTGCTTCAATAGCCTACATCCTAGCTACTAGATTCAATCACCAGACCTGCAACTCTGCTGCCTTAGAGGATGATGGCGATGATGATGACATTGTAAGGGGGTGTTTCACCACCCTGCCTCAATCGACACACTGGTACACACAGTCTGTAAACAATTAACAACTATTACGTGTATAAAGGGCCAGTGTGGCTTTGATCTGTATGGTGGGTGTGTGAGTGGGACAGAACAGAACTGGAATGAATCAAAAGACAATAAACACACAGGTACGCAAACACACGCGCACACACACACACACCACCTATCGATACACATACACATGTTCATTGATATTCCTGTGTCTGTTTTCACATCAGTGAGAGTGGGGAGAGGCTTGATGTGACCTGGGAGGGAGAGACAGCTATGAAAGGTTCACTGGGAAACACACAAACCATTTTTTGGTCAGTGTGTTCTTTTTTAGAGCTCTGAGCCCTGTCAGGGCATATTAATGTCAAACTGATGGGCAAACAGTGTGTATGTGTGTGCCTTTGCTCTTGTGTGTATTGTGGTTAGCTGTACCCAGCATATTCACCTCCTTCAGCCCCCGTTGTATTATTAGATCAAAACGTCAAGTCAAGGCACAGCTCGCTGATCTGATCAATGGAAATACATAAGACAGGAGTTCCACACACACACACACACACACACACACACACACACACACACACACACACACACACACACAAGGCTGTTGATGAGACATTTTTACAAATCCACTGATGTGAATGAACTGCTGTGACCCAGCCCCGTCCCACCTCAGCTGTGTGTGTGTTGACACTAAGTGACGTTCAGACACATTGCTCTGATCTGTACACATATGAAGGGCATCCATTTCTCTTTGAGCAGGTGCCCTTCAAGGTTCGTTATATACCAAGGAGCCAATCAAAAGCGACGATCCTGGCAAACTTGGATATTGCCTCGTGGTTTTCTACCAGATTCTAAATCTGCATCTTCAGTTGAGAGAGAAAGAGAGAGACAGAGAGACAGAGAGAGAGAGAGAGAGACAGAGAGACAGAGAGACAGAGAGACACAGAGAGAGAGAGAGAGACACAGAGAGAGAGAGAGAGAGACACAGAGAGAGAGAGAGAGAGACACAGAGAGAGAGAGAGAGACACAGAGAGAGAGAGAGAGACACAGAGAGAGAGAGAGAGAGAGAGAGACACAGAGAGAGAGAGAGAGACACAGAGAGAGAGAGAGAGAGAGAGAGAGAGAGAGAGAGAGAGAGAGAGAGAGAGAGGGCTGGGCATTATACCGTATTTTACGATGCATGGACCGGTTTGCGTTTTTACTTTACCTCTATAACAGTATTTGAATGTTTGGTTTGTGATACGTTGTGTGTAACGTCCATTTTTATAGTTTACTTCACTACTAGAATCTATGGATGATCTTAAAGGAGACTTGAGTCATCTCTCTCCATGCCGTTTTCCACACAGACCTAGCCCCGCCCCCTGACGCTCAAGGAGCGCATTTGTTTTTCCTCCTCGACGGAGAGACACTTGTGTTCAGTCTCTTCATGGTTAACGCAGCATACGACAGCGATGCTGTTTTCACTTCGCTTCTTAATATAAACCAACTAATTACACTATTAGATTGTTCCTTAAATCCTGTCTTTTCTTGGTAAATTGGGTCTAAATCATGTTAGTCGCTAATGCTAATGCTAATGCTGATAATGCCAGTGTAGACCTACATATGCATGTTTTTTGTGCAATAGTATTTTCTAAATCAAAGAGGAATACGGGAAGCAAGAATATGTTTGCTACATGAAGTAGCTATGAAAGATTATAGGGTCCTCTAGGAAACACTATGGTTTCTACCATGTCACAATAACTCCTCCCTGGAATTTAAATGTGTTGTCATGTCAAACAACACTGTATTCAAAGTGTCCACTAATATATTATAACTATAGAATTAGAATAGGCATTCTATTTCTATGATTCCAACAGTGTTTTGCTCTAAATCACAGTCAAATTGCAATTGCAAAATGTTGGTAAAACAAATAAGGCCTAGATTGTTTGCCTATATTGTGCAGCAGTGTGGAAATGACCTCAAATGAGTGCAGGAAATGCAGAAACAAAAAAATCCATCTAATTTCAATAAAATACTGTGATATGATATGATATTTTGGCCATATCGCCCAGCTCTAGACAAAACACACATAATGACAAAAGTGACATCACAACACTACATAGAAACAGAGCTAAGACAACAACACAACATGGCAGCAATACAACACATGGCAGCAACACTTTTAGGCACAGACAACAGCATGAAGGTCAAAATGGAACAAAAAATACATCACGTAAAGCAGTCACAAGTGTCAGTAAGAGTGTACATGATTAGAGATGGCAATAAAACTGTCCAGTTTTAGTGTTTTTTGCAGCTCGTTCCAGTCGCTAGATGCAGCGAACTGAAAAGACGAGCGACCCAGAGATGTGTGTGCTTTGGGGACGTTTAACAGAATGTAACTGGCAGAACGGATGTTGTATGTGGAGGATGGATAGATACTTTATTGATCCCCGAGGGGAAATTTCTTAGGGCTGCAGTAGATATCTCAGATAGGGGGGAGAGAGGCCTAAGAGGGTTTTATGAATAAGCGTCAACCAGTGGGTCTTGCGCCGGGTATACAGAGATGGCCAGTTTACAGAGGAGGCAAATCTGATGGCCGAATAATATAGAACATCTTACAACCCCTTACCTGCCAATCTATAAATTACGTCTCCGTAATCTAGCATGGGTAGGATGGTCATCTGAATCAGGGTTAGTTTGGCAGCTGGAGTGAAAATAGGAGTGATCACGATAGAGGAAACCAAGTCTAGATTTAACCTTTGCCTGCAGCTTTGATATGTGCTGAGAGAAGGACAGAGAGAGAGACAGTGAGTGAGTGAGTGTGTTGAGGCGTGTCAGTGAGGGGAAGCAGGGGTCAGTTTGGCTACGGGGGGGCGATGGAGCATGAGGATGACAGTGACCCTTAGCATCCAACGTATTCATAGCCACTCAATCTCCCTCTGTGTCTGTGTGTATGCTCGTGTGGAATCGTTGCCACTGTCAGGTCTCAGGCTTGATTCCACTAACCTGGGAAGCAGACAAATATTGACATCACAAGCAATATGTTCCCAACAAGCTCTCATAGTTGTAAGCCATCTTCATCAAAATGTGTGTGTGATCCAGTTTCCTAGTGTGTTGTGTTCTGTTGTCTTGGTTGGTGCACTGGGAAGAAATAATGGAGTGGAATAAGGAAGTAGGCACAAATAGGGTCGGGCCGCAGAAACGAACAACACCAGCCCAGAAGGCCTGGCTCTGCGACGGTAATGAACTCAATTACCTCCGGCCAGTCAGACTAAATTGAACAAATCAGTTTGAATTCAAATCTGCTGCAGCAAATTTATCAACTCAACCCAGTCTCATGAAACTAGACCATATTGCATATATTAGACTACTACTATTAGAATATATTCCATATATTAGACTACTATTATTAGAATATATTCCATATATTAGACTACTATTATTAGAATATATTCCATATATTAGACTACTATTATTAGAATATATTCCATATATTAGACTACTACTATTAGAATATATTCCATGTATTAGACTACTACTATTAGAATATATTCCATATATTAGACTACTATTATTAGAATATATTCCATATATTAGACTACTATTATTAGAATATATTCCATATATTAGACTACTATTATTAGAATATATTCCATATATTAGACTACTACTATTAGAATATATTCCATATATTAGACTACTACTATTAGAATATATTCCATGTATTAGATTACTACTATTAGAATATATTCCATATATTAGACTACTATTATTAGAATATATTCCATATATTAGACTACTACTATTAGAATATATTCCATATATTAGACTACTACTATTAGAATATATTCCATATATTAGACTACTATTTTTAGAATATATTCCATATATTAGACTATTATTAGAATATATTCCATATATTAGACTACTACTATTAGAATATATTCCATATATTAGACTACTACTATTAGAATATATTCCATATATTAGACTACTACTATTAGAATATATTCCATATATTAGACTACTACTATTAGAATATATTCCATATATTAGACTACTACTATTAGAATATATTCCATATATTAGACTACTACTATTAGAATATATTCCATATATTAGACTACTACTATTAGAATATATTCCATATATTAGACTACTACTATTAGAATATATTCCATATATTAGACTACTACTATTAGAATATATTCCATATATTAGACTACTACTATTAGAATATATTCCATGTATTAGATTACTACTATTAGAATATATTCCATATATTAGACTACTATTATTAGAATATATTCCATATATTAGACTACTACTATTAGAATATATTCCATATATTAGACTACTACTATTAGAATATATTCCATATATTAGACTACTATTTTTAGAATATATTCCATATATTAGACTATTATTAGAATATATTCCATATATTAGACTACTACTATTAGAATATATTCCATATATTAGACTACTACTATTAGAATATATTCCATATATTAGACTACTACTATTAGAATATATTCCATATATTAGACTACTACTATTAGAATATATTCCATATATTAGACTACTACTATTAGAATATATTCCATATATTAGACTACTACTATTAGAATATATTCCATATATTAGACTACTACTATTAGAATATATTCCATATATTAGACTACTACTATTAGAATATATTCCATATATTAGACTACTACTATTAGAATATATTCCATATATTAGACTACTATTATTAGAATATATTCCATAGCTAAACAGCTCTTCGCATGATAGTTATTTGCACCAGACAATGAATAGTGTAAACGCATTACATCCTAGATGTTATGTTCAGTATGTACCAGAGGATCTGAGTCCCGCCTGCCTGTCTGACATCACTATCAGCTCCATTAGGGCGCTATGCTATGGCCATTAACGTGTGTAGGCAAGCAGGTGAGCTGTGCACCGGACTCTGGTGAGTAGTAGTTCAGAGGCGAGCACACACACACACAAGGGCGAGTGCATGCATGCTCACACGGAGACAGACTAGAAATCTGTTGTCTCAGTGAGTATCAGAAAGTTTTTATGCAAATGTGGCCACTTATTACCCATAATTTATTGTGATTCCTGCTAACCCTGCAATTACCTCAAATTGCTCTGGAGAAGATTTACCACTGGAAAGAAAGAGATGTGAAGTCACCCCAAGGTGAGCTTTCTCTTCAGGTTTTGGCTAACTTTGCTACAAGTAGCAATGAACGAGTAGTGTACTGGTTTTCAATGTGCACGTTAGCTCAGCTACCAGTGGGCAATGGGAACTTTGCATGGTCCAGCCAATGTCAATAATACGTGATTGGTACCAGTGAGCAGGGAAATCCCATTGAGACCAAGGCCTCTTTTCCAAGGGAGCCCTGAATGAACACAAATCATACAAAATGTACATTTACATATACAACACAATAAAAACAATACTTGCAGGCAATTTAAAGGTATACTTCGGGATTTTGACATTGAGGCCCTTCATGTACTTCCTCAGAGTCAGGTGAATTTGCGGATAGCATTTGTATACCTCTGTGTCCAGTGTGAAGGAAGTTAGAGGTACTTTCACGAGCGTTAGCACAATGACTGGAATTCTATGCTACTAGCATGCTAGTAGATACCGGGCCTCATTGCCAAAATCCCGAAGTATCCCTTTAAGAAAAGCAATCACATTCCTCCGGAACTGCCCTAGAGGTAACAGCATTAAGGTGCAGAGAGCTCTGCAGATCCTTCAATGCACAGGGTGCAAAAACAATGAATGTAGATTTATCTAATTACGTAGAGATCAACGGTTTCTCAGAGTTAGCCTGTGATCAGGTCTGGTGACTCGAAAGTCTGTAGTTTAAAAATGAAGTAAGGTACGGCGGAAGCTTGTGCAAGAGGGCTTTATAAACAAAAAGAGAAAGCCTACCCTATACTGTATACAAATACAGTAGTTCCTCCAATAGGAGGAAGGACTGATGTTAAAAGTGCGGAATATGTTCTCGATTTTTTAGGAAGTTGAACAGCTTTACAAGTCTCTCCTCCATTATACACACTACCCACAATGGTCAATGAAGGCAATGATGTCTTACAAACACAGACAGACACAATTTTCACCCATACACAACTCTTTTCACTGAAAGCATACATTTCCTTTACATACAGTGCTTTCAGAAAGTATTCATACCCCTTGACTTATTCCACATTTTTTGTTAGTCTGAATTCAAAAAATATATTCTCACCCATCTACACACAATACCCCATAATGATTAAATGAAATACAGAAATATCTAATTTACATAAGTATTCACACCCCTGAGTCAATACTATGTAGAATCACTTTCAGCAACTTTCTGGGAAAGTCTCTAAGAGCTTTGCACACCTGGATTGTACAATATTTAAACATTATTATTTTTGCACATTACAATTCTTCAATCTCTGCCAAGTTGGTTGTTGATCATTGCTAGACAGCCATTTTCAAGTGTTGCCATAGATTTTCAAGACGATTTAAGTCAAAACCGTAACTAGGCCACTCAGGAACATTCATCAATGTCTGATGAAATTTCCCCCCCGGGGGATCAATAAAGTACCTATCTATGTCGTCTTGGTAAGCAACTCCAGTGTACAGTTGAAGTAGGAAGTTTACATACACTTAGGTTGAAGTCATTAAAACACCTTTTTCTTGCTAACAAATAAGCTAACAAATAGTTTTGGCAAGTCGGTTAGGACATCTACTTTGTGCATGACAAAAGTAATTCTTCCAACAGAATATATAATTCACTTTTCACTTTGCTGTTGTTCTGGGATTGATTTGCACATTTTGCACCAAAGTACAATCATCTCTAGGAGACAGAACGCATCTCCTTCCTGAGCGGTATAACGGCTGCTTGGTCCCATGTTGTTTATACTTGCGTACTATAGTTTGTACAGATGAATGTGGTACCTTCAGGCATTTGGAAATTGCTCCCAAGGACTTGTGGAGGTCTACAATTTTTTTTCCTGAGGTCTTGGCTGATTTCTTTTGATTTTCCCATGATGTCGAGCAGAGGCACTGAGTTTGAAGGTAGAATTTTCCAAGCTGTTTAAAGGCACAGTCAGTGTATGTAAACGTCTGAACCACTGGAATTGTGATATAGTGAATTATAAGTGAAATAATCTTTCTGTAAACAATTTCCAAAACTATAGTTTGTTAACTTGAAATCTGTGGAGTGGTGTATGTAAACTTCCGACTTCAACTGTAAGTAAAAATACTTAACTACTACTGGGGACTAGTATTTAATACTTAACTACTACTGGGGACTAGTAGTTAAGACTTAACTACTTAAGTATTTTTGGGGGATATCTGTACATTACTTTACTATTTCTATATTTTTACTTTGAACTTTTACTTCACTCTGAAAGAAAATAATGTAGTTTTTACTCCAAACATTTTCACTGACACCCAAAAGTACTCTTTACATTTTGACAGGAAAATGGTCAGATTCACACACTTATCAAGAGAACATCCCTGCTGCATCTGATCTGGCAGACTCACTAAACACAAATGCATCGATAAATTATGTCTGAGTGCGCCCCTGGCTATCCGTCAATAAAAAATAAAAAAAATAAGCCGTCTGGTTTAATATAAGGAATTTTAAATGATTGATACTTATACTCAAGTATGACAATTTGGTACTTTTTCCACCACTGGATGTGAGGTTATAGCATATCTTTCACATGACCCATCAATTTAGACAAGTGTGTTTGGGTAAGCGTAATCTAATATTTATAAAATATTTTTTATCTGCACACTCTGTTTTACCTGGAATTGTTCCTTATTGTCGGCTACTACCACTTTTAGTCTTAACCTTTACTACACTAGTCACTGTTTAGCACATGACCTCACATGTGAATCCTTAAAGAGATGGGTGGGGCTAAGGCTTAAGAGGGTGTGAACAATGCTGAATGGGTGTAGAAAAAGGAGAGATCTCCAGTAGGTACCAAAACTTTCAAAGGCCCTTTTCTCAAAAGTGAGTTTCCAAGTTTATCAACTTTCAAAGCAGAATTACTTTCCCATTGTTCCTCAAAAATGCTGTGTATGATATACAATATTGTAGCTCTGAGTCTCTACTTTTATCCAATGTAAAAAAAATGTGCTACATAAGACTGAATCCAGCTGGTGAGTCACATATGAAGAGTGGTACTCAGTGACTTGTTGTTGACCCCAAACAAAACCCTTTGTATTCAGGACATAAAGTTTTTTGCCACATTTTTGGAATAACTACAATGTTTTTAATCCATCCTCAGTTTTCTCCTAACACAGCCATTCAATTCTATGACTGTTTTAAAGTCCCCATTGGCCTCATGGTTTAATACCTGAGCGGTTTCCTTCCTCTCCAGCAACTGAGTTAGAAAGGATGCCTGTATCTTTGTAGTGACTGTGTGTATTGATACACCATCCAAAGTGTAATTAAACAACATGATGAAAAAAGTATATATACAGTGCATTCGGAAAGTATTCAGACCCCTTGACTTTTTCCACTTTGTTACGTTACAGCCTTATTCTAAAATTGATTAAATCAATGTTTTTCCTCAATCTACACACAGTACCCCATAATGAAAAAGCAAAAACAAGTTTTAGAAATTTTAGCAAATACAAAAAAAACGTATTTACATAAGTATTCAGACCCATTGCTATGAAACTCAATTGAGCTCAGGTGTATCCGGTTTCCATTGATCATCCTTGAGATGTTTCTACAACTTGATTGGAGTTCACCTGTGGTAAATTCAATTGGTTGGATATGATTTGGAAAGGTACACCTGTCTATATAGAGTTCCACATTTGACAGTGCAGGTCAGAGCAAACACCAAGCCATGAGGTTGAAGGAATTGTCCGTAGCCCTCCGAGACAGGATTGTGTCGAGGCACAGATCTGGGGAAGGGTACCAAAACATTTATGCAGCAGTGAAGGTCCCCAAGAATACAGTGGCCTCCATCATTCTTAAAATGTTAGAAGTTTGGAACCACCAAGACTCTTCCTAGAGCTGGCCACCTGGCCAAACTGAGCAATCGGGGGAGAAGGGCCTTGGTCAGGGAGTTGACCAAAAACCTGATGTTCTCTCTGACAGAGCTCCAGAGTTCCTCTGTGGAGATGGGAGAAGCTTCCAGAAGGACAACCATCTCTGCAGCACTCTACCAATCAGGCTTTTATGGTAGAGTGGCCAGACTGAAGCCACTCCTCAGTAAAAGGTACATGACAGCCCACTTGGAGTTTGCCAAAAGGCACCTAAAGGACTCTCAGACCATGAGAAACAAGATTCTCTGGTCTGAAGAAACCAAGATTGAACTCTTAGGCCTGAATGCCAAGCATCACGTCTGGAGGAAACCTGGCACCATCCCTACGGTAAAGCATGGTGGTGACAGCCTCATGCTGTGGGGATGTTTTTCAGCGGCAGGGACTGGGAGACTAGTCAGGATCGAGGGAAAGATAAACGGAGCAAAATACAGAGAGATCCTTGATGAAAACCTGCTTCAGGACCTCAGACTGGGGCAAAGGTAGAATAAGGCTGTAAAGTATTTAAACCTATTTTGGCACAAAACTACATACTTTCATTCATTTTTTGTACCGTTTCCCTCAGATGAGTTCTGTGACAATTGTGGAGGTACACCATTGACAAAACGGAGAACACCATTGTGCATTAGTTTATAGGTCAAACAGTTCGGACTCTACAGATGCTTTCGTGAGAAGACCGACTTTCAGGATGTCTCATGATCATGAAGATGCGGATGTGGTTGATTGAGACGCAGCCCGTGCGAAAAAAACCCCAACAGATCTCTAGCTTAAACTGACGGATTTTGATGGGGATTTTTTAAATGATGTTACTTAGATTGACGCAGCGGTGCGTCAATAGACTCTAACCTTTGCATTACATCCCACAATCCATTGGACAAGATGATTGTATCTATGATAAGGGGACAACGGACACAGACATGTGTGCTACGGAACGTTCCACAATAGAGCCTAGCATAGGCTCGTTGCCTAGCAACCAGGGTGGCCTGCAATTATTCCATCATTTTCAAAACATTTTATCCATCTCCTATGATGTTAGTCATATCATTGACAAGAGTTGCCTACTTTTTAAATTATTTGACCAGTAAAACCATTAGCTAGTTCCACTTCACCTTTGGAAGACTGAGGGTTCCAAAGGTGTGTGTGGTGTAGTAGCCTGTATTGGAGGTTGAGTTGAGGATGAGTGAGATGAGTGTCATTCAATCCAGTCTTCATTGAAGTGTGACATAAGTGGGGAGCACAGTGGTAGGATACATCTTCTACAACACGGTCACAAATAGCTCAGCCATGTAGGAAAATGACTCATTTTATTCTCTGCACACCTTAACCACAAAAGCACCATCAACCCTCCAGTGTAGGAACTTGACATTTACAATATGTATGCAAAAGTATGTGGAAACCCCTTCAAATTAGTGGATTTGGCTATTTCAGCCACACCCGTTGCTGACAGGTGTATAAAGTCGAGCACACCGCCATGCAATCTCCATAGACAAACATTGGCAGTAGAATGGCCTTACTGAAGAGCTCAGTGACTTTCAACGTAGCACCGTCATAGTATGCCACATTTCAAACAAGTCACTTAGTCAAATTTCTGCCCTGCTAGAGATGCCCCGGTCAACTGCAAGTGCTGTTATTGTGAAATGAAAATGTCTAGGAGCAACAACAGCTCAGCCGCGAAGCGGTAGGCCACACAAGCTCACAGAACGGGACTGCCGAGTCCCGAAGTGCGTAAAAATTGTCTGAGCTCCATTGCAACACTCACTACTGAATTCCAAACTGCCTCTGGAAGCAAAGTCAGCACAATAACTGTTCATCGGAAGCTTCATGAAATGTGTTTCCATGGCAGATGCCAGGAGAATGCTACCTGCCTGAATGCATAGTGCCAACTCTTTGGTGGAGGAAGAATAATGGCCTGGGGCTGGTTCAGGCCTCTTCGTTCCAGTGAAGGGAAATCTTAACGCTATGAAGTTCTAGACTATTCTATGCACACACACTCACACACACACCTGGAGATACATGCAGAGCGGGTCCTCCACTGAGGCCCACTGGCCGTCTGTCTGTCCCTGGGGGTCGGAGTCATACATACATTATTACTGGGGCCACTCCAACACCTGACCTATTCCATCGCACTGCTCGACCAGGCAACATGTAGTAGAATGGCAACCGGTTCAATACCCACAACATCCCAGATTGAAGGCAGAACATGTTCAGAATTTCAAAGGTTAACTTATTTTTATTTTTTATTTTACTAGGCAAGTCAGTTAAGAACAAGTTCTTATTTATAATGACGGCCTACACCGGCCAAACTCGGACGACGCTGGACTAATTGTGCGCCGCCCTATGGGACTCCCAATCACGGCCGGATGTGATACAGTGATATCTTCAGTGAGGCCGTAATTGTTTCAGTATCAGAGATAAAAGGGTCTTAGTGGTTATGGCAATGTAGGGCGATTTCTATACTGCCTCAATTTCATAGATAATGGTCATGTGCATTGGCGCCATAAAAAGGAGTCGCCATAAAAAGTGGCTAATGAGGATATGGTAATTTTCCAGTCACAAAGTTAACATGGGGGAAAGCATTAAGACTTGTGCCTCATATTGAATCTGTTGCTTTATGCAAACAAATTGACAGAGCATGATGGTACATTCTAAAGGAGACAAGATAGGCTAAACTCCAGACATATTCTATATACAATTTCTATGCTAAATCATTATTGGGTGCAACCATGACAGCACTTGCTTTGAATGGGAATATCAGTTTCTACTCTTTCTATGTATGCGAGAGTATTCTATTTACATGAGTCATTTAGCTGATGCTCTTTATCCACAGCGACTTACAGTAGTGAGTGCATAGATTTTTGTACTGGTCCCCCCGTGGGAATCGAACCCACAACCCTCCGTTGCAAGCGCCACGCTCTACTAACTGAGCTTCACGATTCTCTATGATAGCTATGCCTTGTGTGTGTGTGTGTGTGAAGAAGACATTTTTTTAGAAGAGCCACTCCCATCACGTGAGAATGCCGTTTGATATGTTTATGGTTTGGTTAGCTTAGCTTCAGTGCAATTTAGACAATAGAGTGGATAAAAGCATTTATTTGATATGAAGATGGCTGTTTGAAAGGCGCTTCTGGATGAAAGTAAATGAAAAGGAGCTAACAAGTAAAAAATTGAAAAGCTTACTGCTGAAATGTCTTTTGTGTGCTGGTTTGGGCGTCGGGGAAAATGCCATGCCTGATGTTCAAAGGCAATTAATTAAGAAGTTGGATGCAAATTTCGAACTCGGTTTCTGTTCAGAATCCGATTTCAAAGGATTTTTTGGAAAAGTGTTAAGTGTTAAGTTAGAAACCATTCATTAATTGACACCAATTTAAAATATGCTACCTACAGTAACATTTCTTTGGTCTAACTAAGACATCGTATCCCTTTTCAAAATAATGTAACTCCTTTCTGACCTTGTTTTAAATGCAATTCCCTTCCCTCTTTTCCCTCTCAAATTAGTTCGTAAAAAGCATGACATCAATACCAATGCACCCCATAAAATGTGGCATGTGCAATAATGTTTTACAACCAAGCTTGATGACCAAGTCCCCTGAACAACAGTTGCCATCAAGCTTGATTAATTAGACTGTGAAAAATTATTGCACAATCCACACTTTACTATTGGTTTGCAGTCCAAATCAACCATTCATCCCTCAACCTGTAGGCCCAGTGTTTCGGGGGCCCGCCACTGCTAAATTAATATAGGGGACACACTGAGGCCTATTTGTTCAGCACTTTCTGAGTAGAGAGAGAGAGAGTGAGAGAATGAGAGAGTGACAGAGAGACCAAGTGTGTGTGAGTGAGAGATAAATAAATAATGTGTGAGAGAGACATTTCCTACACCAGTTCAATAAAAAGTCCATAATAATCTGACTGAGTGTATCACATGGAGATCAATAACACCATGGTAGATAGCAGTAAAGGTAGTGCTAGATCAGATGTTGTCCAGGTCCGTCAGCTCAGACGGACACTCTGGACAGATGGTTGAGACGCCTAAAAGTTGAAGCTGACAGTCCATGATTAAACACAAGCAATTACGTCCCCAGCAGCCTGAATCTCTCCTCTTCTCCTGCTCAACTGTACGTGCGTCAGCATACGCACTCAACAAACACACACACCATCAACATACCTATAGGCCAGGTGAATGCTACACTTTTGTAGTGATGAATGAAGGGAGCTTCCCTCTATACAATGTAGCCTACAGCACTTTGACTACCTGGTGGAATAAACTAATTTAAAATGTACTTGTATACAGATATTAGTTTCAGCATTTCACTGGACTGGCCTCATTGACCCTGCTAATACAGCTTTAACCTCCTTGACTGACTAGAGACCGCTCTCCAGCTCACGGCATTCTATAGCATGATGCATCTCCTTAATGGCTGTCCTTAACTGATTAGAGACCGCTCTCCAGCTCACTGCATTCTATAGCATGATGCATCTCCTTAATGGTTGTCCTTAACTGATTAGAGACCACTCTCCAGCTCACTACATTCTATAGCATGATGCATCTCCTTAATGGTTGTCCTTAACTGATTAGAGACCGCTCTCCAGCTCACTACATTCTATAGCATGATGCATCTCCTTAATGGTTGTCCTTAACTGATTAGAGACCACTCTCCAGCTCACTACATTCTATAGCATGATACAGCTCCTTAATGGTTGTCCTTAACTGACTAGAGACCGCTCTCCAGCTCACTGCATTCTATAGCATGATACATCTCCTTAATGGCTGTCTTGGATTAATTGAAAAAGAGAAGTACATTAAAAGTGTCTAATGGAATATAGGAAAGCGCTTCTCTCGCCCAGCTTATAAATCCAGCCCAGAGCACCCAGCTATTCCAACAGACTTTCTTTTCCATTTTATGACTAAGAGGGTTTATATCACCAGAGAGCCCAGGGTGGGGGGCTGGGGATTCATGTCAGCCATCGTAAGTTTGGAGACGGGGGTGACAGCCAGTTTATAGCCAGTCTGGGGCTAGGGGGTTGATCGATGTGCTCAGAGCTTACTGCCATACATAACCCAGAGACAGGGCCGGAGTTATGGGCGGGCAAAAATAATAATAAAATATTTAACATTTATTTGACCGAGCATCTGAGTGAGCGAAACAGCGCCCCTCTGTCTCAGTATGTGTAGACTATGAATCTGATGCTGTCTGGCTAAAAAGAGTATGGCATGTCATACTATTTCTGTCCAGACAGCATCATATACATGAGCTATATACTGTATATACATATAGTCAGACAGAGTGGCGCCGTTTCGCTCCCTCTGAAGCTTTCTCAGGTGAGATTGTCTCAGCAGAGAGGAAGAGGCGAAGCGAGAGGACTCACTCTCACCTAAATCTGTCCAGAATAAGTCCAATGTGTTTCTATGGGCTTAATATGCAGACCTAAGCTTTGCCTGCCTTCCCGCCTTTGGGACAATGACTCCCATTGTTAGGGTGGAGTCATGAGCATCTCGTCATTATATATAGATCTCTGGTTATAGGAAGCCATTAGCGAATTGGAAAGCTGCTGGCTTCCCCGAAAGTAAGTTGAGGTTTTGCCTAAAGTATATAATTACTCCTGTCTAAATAAAAAAATAAAATATACTTCACCAGAGAGCATGACTTAGGCCTAACAAACACATAGGCCTAGCTCATTATTGAGTTGCGGCTGTCAGTGAAAAGCATCTAAAAGATGTGAAGATAGTGTCTTGAGTATAATTTTAAATGTTGAGACAAGAAGAAGGGGAGGGGGGGTGGCTAAAATAGAATGCATGCACTCAGCTCTCCAGAATGCACTCAGCTCTCCAGAATGCACTCAGCTCTCCAGAATGCACTCAGCTCTCCAGAATGCACTCAGCTATCTCCTGCCAATTCTTGCATATACATATTTTCATTGTGAGAATTGTTTGCCCTTTGACTATTTATTAGTTAATTCTTGTTACCACAGGAAAGACAATACAGCCACTTTACCCTAACTATGTGTATAAAGGTCCCTCACTTTACCCTAACTATGTGTATAAAGGTCCCTCACTTTACCCTAACTATGTCTATAAAGGTCCCTCACTTTACCCTAACTATGTGTATAAAAGTTCCCTCAATTGTGGGGCTTGCATCTAATTGTTGTATAAAATGTTTGACTGTGTGTGAGAATGCTTTTGAAAAGATTAGGTCAGAAGAGCGTGTCAGTGTGATGGGACCGCCTCGCTGACCCGAGTCTTTAGATAGATAGATAGATAGATAGATAGGTACTTTATTTCTTTGTCAAGCAGCTACAACAAAACACAGGGCAGGTGCAAAATACCAGAAATACCAAAAAGTATAGAAATACAAGATATCTGGAGTGCAAAAAAGCTATAAAAAGACATTGCATAGTATGGGTGGTTGGCTGAATATGTACACTATACCTTGGTGGATGTTGGATGGTTAACTATACTATACAGGTCGATGGCAGAGAAATACTTCAGTAGCTAAAAATGCGTATGATATGAGCGAGGGTAATAATAGTTTACTTAATAGACATACTGGTTAAATGAACAGGTAATTGAATATTTTGCATGGTTAAAATAACTGTACAGGTAAATATACAGTTATATATACAGGTAAGTGAATACTTGCATGTTTACACAAACTGTACAGGTAAATGACAGGAAGAGATACTTAAATAGCTAAATGTGTGTATGATATCATTTGGGGTAATAACAGTAATTCCCTTAAAATACAGTCCTTAGTGCGCAGGGTTTAATTACAGATAACTGCACGTATTGCACATTCGATATACTAAAAGCAATGAGAAAAGATACAACTGACAGGATACTAATATGCATTCCTGAGTGAATGACTACGTAAGTTAAGTCCAAGAATTACTTGCAATATTGCAAGCAGCTTGGTGAGAAGGCAACAACTGTTGGCGCAATTATTAGAAAATGGAAGAAGTTCAAGATGACGGTCAATCTCCCTCGGTCTGGGGCACCATGCAAGATCTCACCTCGTGGGGCATCAATGATCATGAGGAAGGTGAGGGATCAGCCCAGAACTACACGGCAGGACCTGGTCAATGACCTGAAGAGAGCTGGGACCACAGTCTCAAAGAAAAACATTAGTAACACACTACGCCGTCATGGATTAAAATCCTGCAGCGCACGCAAGGTCCCCCTGCTCAAGCCAGCGCATGTCCAGGCCCGTCTGATGTTTGCCAATGACCATCTGCATGATCCAGAGGAGGAATGGGAGAAGGTCATGTGGTCTGATGAGACAAAAATTGAGCTTTTTGGTCTAAACTCAACTCGCCATGTTTGGAGGAAGAAGAAGGATGAGTACAACCCCAAGAACACCATCCCAACCGTGAAGCATGGAGGTGGAAACATCATTCTTTGGGGATGCTTTTCTGCAAAGGGGACAGGACGGCTGCACCATATTGAGGGGAGGATGGATGGGGCCATGTATCGCGAGATCTTGGCCAACAACCTCCTTCCCTCAGTAAGAGCATTGAAGATGGGTCGTGGCTGGGTCTTCCAGCATGACAACGACCCGAAACACACAGCCAGGGCAACTAAGGAGTGGCTCCGTAAGAAGCATCTCAAGGTCCTGGAGTGGCCTAGCCAGTCTCCAGACCTGAACCCAATAGAAAATCTTTGGAGGGAGCTGAAAGTCCGTATTGCCCAGCGACAGCCCCGAAACCTGAAGGATCTGGAGAAGGTCTGTATGGAGGAGTGGGCCAAAATCCCTGCTGCAGTGTGTGAAAACCTGGTCAAGAACTACAGGAAACGTATGATCTCTATAATTGCAAAGAAAGGTTTCTGTACCAAATATTAAGTTCTGCTTTTCTGATGTATCAAATACTTATGTCATGCAATAAAATGCAAATTAATTACTTAAAAATCATACAATTTGATTTTCTGGTCACTCACAGTTGAAGAGTACCTATGATACAAATTACAGACTTCTACATGCTTTGTAAGTGGGAAAACCTGCAAAATCGGCAGTGTATCAAATACTTGTTCTCCCCACTGTATATACAGACCTGAATGAATAAATATGTCCTGAGTGAATGAGTGATTACAGACCAGAGTTACTCACGGATGGATGCATAATTGTTAAACTAGGTCCTAGCACCCCAACAGTTCCAGATCTATGTTGCCGACGGCACGGCACCCCGGTGAGGCATTATATAGTCTAATAGCCGCCGGCAGGAAGGACCTCCTGTAGCGCTCTCTGGCACACCAGGACTCGCTAAGAATTTAAATATCAGTTACAAATACCATTGTCCTCATGTTAAAAGGGTTGTCTAATTTCAACTCTCCAGGTCAGAAAACGTGGTAGCTTGCTCCACGCCTGAAATGGTACGAACTCTGAAACTATTGATCAACTAAAGAAGTGTGACTCTGAAGATTCTACAAAGGAACGAGTGCGGCATCGACTGGGCAAACCATGAACTCAACGAGCTATTGAAGCCAGCTTCACGGTAATACTGATTACAGCTCCTTGTCCGAACGAGCGATTGTTAAAGTGCATATGTAGTCAGATTTATGTGTCATTAGTTTCACATGTCCGATAGAAGCTAAATTCCTTGTCTTCCTTCCCTTCCCCCTTTCCTCTCTGAATCTTTCGTGTTATAACCAAACTGTTATTCAGTCCCTTAGGGACGATATCATCCTGTATAATGTTAGTATGTTTTGTATATTCTGTAATTGTTTAATTCGTTAGTAAATAAATAATTGAATAAATGTGTGTATGGATAATTCATAAGTAAATGCTGGGTTTGTGCAAACTAGGATTTTATGACTTTCAGAATGAGACTGATTGAGATAAGGTAAAGTTCATTAATAAGAGACTTATGATAAGATATGAAAATATCCGAAGAGTTATAGTCTGGAATTGGTAACTCTGTAAACGACAGATTCCAGTGGTGCCCCGACTTCCTAGTTAATTAATGTTTTAGTGATTAGTTTAATCACAAAATAATTAAACCTAGAGAATTGATTTGATATATAACAGTCTTCACTTTTAATGAGTCAAAGTCACGACATCGCATACCCCGAGAGCATCTGGTCAGCGTGGTGGTGGCACAGGAATTCTAATCTCTCCCAAGTGGACATTCTCTCTCTTCCCCCTGACCCATCTGTCTATCTCCTTATTTGAATCCCACGCTGTCAGTCACTAGCCCATTCAAGCTTAGCATCCTTGTCATTTATCGCCCTCCAGATTCCCTTGGAGAGTTAATCAATTAACTTGACGCCTTGATAAGCTCATTTCCTGATGATGGCTCACCCCTCACAGTTCTGGGTGACTTTAACCTCCCGACGTCTGCCTTTGACTCATTTCTCTCTGCATCCTTCTTTCCCCTCCTATTTTGACCTCACACCCTCTCCGTCCCCCTCTACTCACAAGGCAGACAATACGCTTGACCTCATCTTTACTAGATGCTGTTCTTCTACTAATCTCACTGCAACTCCCCTCCAAGTCTCCGACCACTACTTTGTATCCTTTTCTCTCTTGCTCTCCTCCAACACTACTCACTCTGCCCCTACTCAGATGGTAATGTGCCGTCGCTCTCTCTCTCCCGCTACTCTCTCCTCTTCCATTCTATCATGTCATCCCTCTGCTAAATCCTTCTCCCTCCTGTCTCCTGATTCTGCCTCCTCGACCCTCCTCTCCTCCCTTTCTGCATATTTTGACTCTCTATGACCCCTATCCTCCCGGCCAGCTCGGTCCTCCCCTCCTGCTCCGTGGCAAGACGACTCATTGCTAGCTCACAGAACAAGGCTCCGGGCAGCCGAGTGGAAATGGAGGAAAACTAAACTCCCTGTGGACCGGTCATCTTTTCACTCTCTCCTCTCTACTTTTTCTTCCTCTGTTTCTGCTGCTAAAGCCACTTTCTACCTCTCTAAATGTCAAGCCTCGGTCTCTAACCCTAGGAAGCTCTTTGCCACCTTCTCCTCCCTGCTGAATCCTCCTCCTTCTCCCCCTCCCTCCTCCCTCCTCTGTGGATGACTTCGTCAACCATTTTGAAAAGAAAGTTGACGACATCCGATCCTCATTTACTAAGCCTATTGACACCACTGGTCCTGCTCACACTGCCCTACCCTATGCTCTGACGTCTTTCTCCCCTCTATCAGATGAAATCTTGCGACGGCCGGCCGCCCAAAAACCTGCCTTCTTGACCCTATCCCCTCCTCTCTTCTCCAGACCATTTCCGGAGGCCTTCTCCCTTACCTCACCTTGCTCATCAACTCATCCTTGACCGCTGGCTGTGTCCCTTCAGTCTTCAAGAGGGGGAGAGTTGCACCCCTCCTCAAAAAACCTACACTCAATTCTTCCGATGTCAACAACTACAGACCAGTATCCCTTCTTTCTTTTCTCTCCAAAACTGTGCCGTCGCTAACCAACTCTCCTGCCATCTCTCTCAGAATTACCTTCTTGATCCTAACCAGTCAGGTTTCAAGACTGGTCATTCAACTGAGACTGCTCTTCTCTGTGTCACGGAGGCTCTCCGCACTGCCAAAGCTAACTCTTTCCTCTGCTCTTATCCTTCTAGACCTATCTGCTGCCTTTGATACTGTGAACCATCAGATCCTCCTCTCCACCCTCTCAGAGTTCGGCATTTCCGGAAATGCACACTCTTGGATTGCGTCCTACCTGACAGGTCGCTCCTATCAGGTGACGTGGCGAGAATCTGTCTCCGCACCACGTGCTCTCACCACTGGTGTCCCCCAGGGCTCAGTTCTAGACCCGCTCCTATTCTCTCTATACATCAAGTCACTTGGCTAGACAGACAGACAGACAGACAGACAGACAGACAGACAGACAGACAGACAGACAGACAGACAGACCAAATACATTAAAAATCTGTTTTTCACAATTCTGGACAATTCCCTGTCTTAGGTCAGTTAGGATCACCACTTTATTTTTCTATTGTGAAATGTCAGAATAATAGTAGAGAGAATTATTTCTTTCAGCTTTTATTTCTTTCATCACATTCCCAGTGGGTCAGAATAAGTATTTGGTAGCATTGCCTTTAAATTGTTTAACACGGGCCAAACGTTTCGATTAGCCTTCTACAAGCTTCCCACAATAAGTTGGAGGACAACAAATGTTCTGTAGGATGGAGGTCAGGGCTTTGTGATGGCATCTCCAATACCTTGACTTTGTTGTCCTTAAGCCATTTTGCCACAACTTTCGAAGTATGCTTGGCGTCATTGTCCATTTGGAAGACCCATTTGCAACCAAGCTTTAACTTCCTGAATGATGTCTTGAGATGTTGCTTCAAAATATCCACATAATTTTCCTTCCTCATGATGCCATCTATTTTGTGAAGTGCACCAGTCCCTCCTGCAGCAAAGCACCCCAACAACATGATGCTGCCACCCCTGTGCTTCAAGGTTGGGAATGTGTTCTTTGGCTTGCAAGCCTCCCCCTTTTTCCTCCAAACATAAATGGTCATTTTGGCCAAACAGTTCTATTTTTGTTTCATGTCAAGTATCTTGCTGTTGATATAATACCATCAGATTGAGCCAACTAGTAGGATCTAGACTTTGAATCAGGCCATCCTACAGAAAGGGCCAGATATAACACAGCTATTACATTATAACACAGCTATTAAAACAACCATTACTCACGCTCTAGTCAGACACAGCTGAAATCATATTACTGATTTCTTTATTGTCTGTGTCCCAAAGTGTTGAACAACAGGTGAAGACAGCACAACAGTGCCATAGACATGGAAGGGGTAGGTGCAGGGGTGCAGGGACATGGCTCATACCTCTACAATGGTGACCGTGGCTGCCTTGCACATGGGCTGGTTGAAGTTCCTGGCTGTTTTCCTAAATATGAGAGAGAGAGAGGACATTAGCTCACAAGCATTCATGAGGGAGGCAAGAAGGGAGCAATACGAGAAAGCAGGCACAGAGAAGTAATGGAAGTACAATAAGTATTGCTCCCTTTAAGCATGAAAGCACAACAGGCAGTGCAGTATCATGAATACAATCGCAGGTAACTGCCGTTGTTGGGCCCAGCGCGATAGGGAAGGTTATATAACACGAGTTACAGCACCAACATAGAGCAATCATGAACCGTGCAACAATTATTTCAACAGTGCCTGTTTTTGCCTGTGAAATCAAAGGGGATTGTTTATTGCAAAGTAGATACTGCGCTCTTGTGGTGACACATTGAATTACCTTTACTGTCACTTATTTTCAGTGTACAGGAGAGTAATCATTCAGAGGCAAAAAAAAACTCTACGGGTACGTTTTTATGTGGACCGAGAGAATGTTCTACTCACATACTGGCAGACAAGGGAACTAAGAAGAAAAGTCATTTCAGTCAGACGTAATTTCAATTTTCTACAGCTTTTCTGGAGAACGTTCAATCTCTTTAAGCTCTTACCAGCAATCCATTTGGCCCCGGAGTTTGCTCATTGTGGAAACATCACCAGGTGATTAAAAAGGGTTAAACCTTCCCTGGGACAAGCAGCTGTCTAAATCACAGTGGGTTGGGTACATTTACTCAATACTACACGGATGGCTTTTTTGAAATAATGATGCACCCAGTCTCTTCAACAGCATTAAAGTCTTAGTGACAGAAGGGGTAAATAAGCACCTATGCTTTGTACAAGGATTCAAGGGGTAGAAGGAAGTAGCTTGCCCTGATATCAGGTAACTTTTATCCTCAAAATAAGTAATTGACAGACACGGGTTAGAGTGGGTGAATGTATTGGTAGCCACCTGAAGATGACGTTCCCGGCCTTGTCGGCCTTCCAGGCCTTGACCAGAGCAAAGTCTCCAGTGATGGCCTTTTCCATGATGTAGTGCCTGCCATTAAACTCCCGCACCTGCCAAACAACAATACAGCAAGCACCTCAAGAGGCGGGCTAGAAGACTGCTGGATATGACAGCATTCTGAGTGTGGTTACAGAGGCTAGTCATGTCATTATAGGCAGATTGTGTGATAAAAACGGACTGTGGTGAGAAAAACTATTTGATGCAATAACATTAGGAGATGTGTCTGTGTTAACGGTGTGGTGAATGTGGTGCCAGAAACAACATGGTAGAAGAGGCTGGGATCTGACCTCTCTCTGTTCGCTGGCGATGGCTATAGTTCCGTCTTTGTTGTATTTGATGGGGGAGCCGCCCTCCTGGATGAGGGTACCGTAGCCTGTAGCCGTGAAGAAGGCAGGAACACCTGCACCCCCAGCTCTGATCCTCTCTGCTAGGGTACCCTGGGGGACAGAGGTCATAGTCATCAATGGGATCATTACTCAAAATAACTGAATCTGGACATTCAAAACCTCCACGACAAATGTATATGACCTTGAATAAGTCGAATGGATAACCTAGTGAAGCAAGGTATGTGTGTGCGTGCGAATCACCTGTGGCGTTAGCTCCACCTCCAGCTCCCCAGACAGGTACTGTCTCTCAAACTCAACGTTCTCTCCCACGTAGGAGGAGATCATTCTCTTGATCTGTTTAGTCTGTAGGAGCAGACCCAGCCCAAAGTTATCCACCCTGCAGGGAGACAACACACACAGGTTACCACACACTTCAGCCTACAGAGAGAACAAACACCTCATCAGCTCCTCAGGGTTTGCTGCCTCATGATGCACCACATACACTCACCCTATCCAGGTAGATTCATATTATTCCCAAACTTTTATTTCTAATACTCATTTCGATGTGTCACTTATGGGATATGCCTTAGGGCGGCCCACAAGCTTGAAGTATGCAATCACACAGTGTCTGTTGGAGACATAGGTCAAGTGGCAAATGAAGTGAGCTCTTCTCCTCAATAAAAGGGAGCCACTTGCCCACCAAAAATGCAGTGTACCTCAAAGAACCTTGAATAGTTATTGCATAGGCTATCAAAGTGCAATTCTTTAATCGAAAAACTATTTTCATTGCGATTTAAAGTGTTGCGAACCTCAACAATTATAGAAATAGATGCACTTTCATAAAACCCCACTAGAGGGACATCTTATTATGGATGTGACATTCTGCGTTATGGATGTGACAGAGTCCCAAAAGACAGACAGCAAATGATGACAAATGATGACAAATGATGACACTGCACTACATTTCAAATGTACAACGTCTTAGTGATTTCATTCTAGATCATAACGGATGTTTTATTTAAAATGTTCAATGTTATTATCGATCACCTACTGAGTAACAGTATAAAAAACTACAACTTAATTTAACGTTTTTTTTAATAAACTCTTGCGTTGTATTAAAATCTCACACTGCCAGCACAGGCTCTATGAAATGGTACCTCCTCCCCCCCGTTGTCCACAAGGACACAGGGTCTGGACAACTTGACCTTCAGCCACCCAGGCATTTGCTGTCCTTGGCAGGCAAGATGTACACAAATGCTGTGTGGTCGTTTCTCCACAAGAACTGCATTTCAACAGCGTCTTTATCTGTTACCAGCCCCACAAACTGCCTGTATATACACACACACACAGAGTATACCTAATTAAGTTACACACACCCTACTTGGCTCATCACGCTCTCTGTTGGGGTGCTAGGACCTAGTTTAACAATTATGCATCCATCCGTGAATAACTCTGGTCTATAATCACTCGTTCACTCAGGACTTACTTATTCATTCAGGTCTGTATATACATGCTCATGTACAGTTGTTATATTATATCACAGGCAATATTGCAAGTAATTCTTGGACATAACTTACGTAGGCATTCACTCAGGAATGCATGTTAGTATTCCTGTCAGTTGAATCTTTTTTCATTGCTTTTAGTATATTGAATGTGCAATATGTGCAGTTATCTGTAATTAAACCCTGCGCACTAAGGACTGTATTTTAAGGGAATTACTATAATTACCCCAAATTATATCATACACACATTTAGCTATTTAAGTATCTCTTCCTGTCATTTACTTGTACAGTAAATTTAACCATGCAAAATATTCACTTACCTGTTCATTTAACTAGTCTGTATATTAAGTAAACTATTATTACCCTCGCTCATATCATACGCACTTTTAGCTATTGAAGTATTTCTCTGCCATCGACCTGTATAGTAGAAATTTCCCCCTCGGGGATCAATAAAGTATCTATCTATCTATCTATCTATCTATCTATCTATCTATCTATCTATCTATCTATCTATCTATCTATCTATCTATCTATCTATCTATCTATCTATCTATCTATCTATCTATCTATCTATATAGCGACTCCCTGTGGCGGGCCGGGTACCTGCAGGCTGACCATGGTGGTCGGGTTTCCTCCGACACGTTGGTGCGGCTGTCTTCCGGGTTAAGCAGGCGGGTGTTAAGGGTAATGTTTCAGAGGACGCATGACTCGACCTTCGCCTCCAGAGGCCGTTGGCGAGTTGCAGCGATGAGACAAGCTCGAAATTTGGGAGAAATGATTTTAAAAGAAAAAAAATCGTTATGTGAAATGGTAAAAAAAAAAAAAAAAAAGAAGAAGTTTCATTGAATTATAACCTACCAGTGGCACAGGGCAGACTACACACATACAGACCAATATTGTCACTGGAGCCTACCCGTAGCTACTCAATGAAGTAAACAAACGCGGCATGACCGGTGACAGTTTATGGATTTTTAATACCTTAATTATGTTTATGAATTTAAGACCTTTATTAATCCAATGCTCTAGTTAGCAGAACAATGCATGGTTGCAGATCACATGAGTAGACGCGAAATAGATCACACACGCAGATAAAGACTGTGTTTGGAAGCAGTAGGAAGGGCATGAACCTTCTATCATGATCGCGTTATGCAGTGATGCTGACTAGTGAGTCATTGATCGTGTTATAACGTTCACATCCATTATGCTTAGAACAGGTACTGACAAAGAGAGAACGGAAATCAATTGTACATCAACTAAGCCCTTAATTAAAGTTAGCTTTGCACAGAAAGTTTTGCATACAATCTTACTCGAAACGCGTCCACAATAACGTTACGGATGTGAAACTGCCGGTCCAAATCAGCGTTATCTTCACTAGATTGTAGAATACTATACTAGCACCCAATGGGTAAACGTTAGTTTGATATTGTTTCATTTACATTCAGACTTAGTCAGAAACACAGGGGGACAGATGTGAGTACTCATTTTGAGACTTTGTATCCTACTTAGTAACAATAACATTACATTTTGCAAATATAAAAAGCCAAATGTATTCTTTACTTAAAAATACACACATTCAAGGTAAATATGAAAGTAGTTTAATTGGGAAATAAGCTTCTTTTTTTTCTCTCTCATGCTCAGGTTGGCCTTACTATGGAATTGCTCTAAAGTGAAAAGGCAGAGCATTAGTGGGAATAAAAATTAACCTCAATGAACCTATGCACCCCTCCCCTCCCTCCTACTCTGCAGAGAGTTTCTTGCCTCCCCATCTTCCTTTCAACTCCTTGCCCGCCCTCCCTACACTTGTTTTTCCCCTTCACCAACTCCATTATGTCTTCCACAGGGCTCAGATTACTACGAAAAGCTTCTAGGGGTTACTGAAGGTCACAGGACGAGGAGGTGAAGGAGAGCAGACTTCCTCCCGACAGACAGCCAAACCAGCCAAGCCCTAGACAGGAACATACAGATACAGCTTCACTACCGCTGGAGAGTTTATGCCAGGGTTCCTTCTTCCATTCTAAGATAGAGTGAAACAGGACACATCGTAAGTAGTGTAGGCATATTTGTTGGACTTCAAATGTTGCCCACGTCATTGGTTCTTGGGAGTTGAAAGACTGGCCTGATACTGCTGGGCTGAGAGCAGTCACAATGGTTCACAGTTGCCTCAAGAGGGCATAGAAACTATTGTGCCCATTTGCCCTGAAAAAGAAAGGCTGGGAAGGGCGTCAGGCCAGCAGTCACAATAGTCTCTGAGTGACAGTCATTAACCAATAGTAGTGATCTCCAATAGTAGTGATATGGGGGGAGGGACTAAACTGTTTTTCATTTTAAAAAAACTACAACTATTATCTAAAGAGAGAGAAAGAAAGAGACAAAAACAGACAAAGGTTGAAGGACAAGATCTCCACAGGGTTCAGAGAACAGAAGACCACAAGTTCTTAACTTATGTTTGCTATCGTTTTCTTGTCTCAGATTCCTGACGGTTGTCTGACTAGTAGACATATCAAATTGTCTAATCTGGGTCGAGTATAGGCCTTACAATTCCCAAAGGCTTTTCCCTCTAAAACGGGGATCATCAACTAGATTCAACCATGGGACTAAATAAGTCGTAGACTGCAAATTGAGCGCAAGAAACCTAAACAGATAATATTTGACTAAAACATCATTTCAAACCTTGCTTACATTTGTATACGATCACAAAGTGTCTCTATGATGCGTGGGAATACTTGGGAACAGATTTTAGATTTTAGGTCTTTTATGTCCCAACAATGAACATTTAAAAAACTAATGAAAATGTTGGGGCTAAATAAAACCACCAGTTGGGGAACACTTCTCTAAAATAACTGGTTCTTCAGGTTTCTGTCAAAGAGATTAGGTATAGAGGGACACAGAACAAGTAGCAGGGGAAATGTTTTCTGTGGATGTCCTCTTCATAGCTCAGCATGGCCAGGAAATCAAATAAAGGCTTGCTCTGTGGCCAAATTATTTTATCAAGCTCCTGTGGCATGTCTGGGATGTGCTAAAGTCATCTCTTTATAAGCGAACACACTGAAATGGAGCAGGTGAAGAGACTAGAATATAACCCTGGTAACCCATGCCCACAACTACTATTAGATTCACAGTCTGTCCCACTGTTTCACATAAGGCCTACACACGTGCAGTTGTAGTTAAGTCGTAGGTCAACATTAATTATGTCTGAAACATTTCTCTGCTTTCTGAAGACAAACAGTAAAGACACTTTGTTCCAGTCGGGGCGTCATCCTTAGAGAGTTGGTCCTTAGGAGTGGGTGAAAACTGTAATTCAAGGTCATGACCCCTTGTGAAAGGTGCTTTGACCTCAGCTCTGTGTGGAAGTTGCCCTAATGACAGATCTAGTGTAGAAAGTAAAACGGACCTTAGATTAGCATCTTGGGGCAACTTTATCCTACCCCCCTGGTCACACACAGGGAATCTTCATTATGAGAAAATGTTTTTTGTTTTTTTATGTTCGGACCTGACAGGGTCTCCGTTGGAGGTCGGTCATTATAAACCGATTCTAAATGGCATTATAAAACACAGGCTGGTCATGATAGCAGCAAAGAGGAGAACACACATTCTCACCTAGCACTGTGCATCTATGGCAACAAACATTTCCTAGCAGCAGTAACAAATCAGTGTTGAGATCATTTAAGTGAATGGAAAATCGATTCTACTAGTCAGACGAGATGAAAAGTAATTTGCTAAGGTGCAATAATATATAAATAATACTGAATTTTAGCACACTTAAACTTAATTAAAATGTAAACAAGCAAATGTGAAATGTGGAATACAGCCATGGCAGAAATACAATTTAAAAAATGTATCCTGTCCTCTTTCAACTTGGCCATTTATTATTGAAACAAAGAGTGTGGTTTGAGTGTGTTGAAAATGTTGTGACAACAACTTTCAAAAGCATGGCCACCACCATGGAATGCACCCATGGTTTTGGGTTGCATGCAGGCACCTGCACGTGTGAGCAAACACACATGCAGACACCCACCCCCACACACACACTTACCCAGCATTGTTGCTGACGGCTGTGAGGCTGTTCACACCAGTCTTTAATAAACTGTTGATAAGGTTCTCTGGGATGCCACACAAACCAAACCCTAGTGAGAGAGAAAGAGAATCAACCAATCAATGTTTACCCTAATTTCTATTGATAACCCTCTTGACTTATTTTCCTTGAAAAGACAGTGGGCCCTGTGGACTAAGTTAAGCTTCCTTTAGACACAGTGGAAACAGACAATCCAAATTCTATTATTATGGAATCTGTCGTAGCAGGCCAGTGTGTGTGTGCGCGCGTAATGACACAGAATGATTCAGAGACTATAGCTGAAAATGGAGGGCATTGCTCATTACTATGAAGTGGACACAGGGCAACGTGTGAGTGAGAATTTCCCCCTGCTGAAAAAGATAAGCAGCTTGCCTTGAATAGAGAAAATATGATAATGACGTATACAATTGGTTTTATATAACACATTTGCCCATATCCAAGTTGCTCTATATCATATTAACAATATGATAATAGCTCCACCTTGCCCTCTGATAGGAGTGTAAGCAAAAAACATTCCACCTAGCCTATCCAATTCTTTAAAATCTATTAAGTGTTAAGGGGGTAAACAGTCTACAGTGACAGCTGTACTTGTAATGCATCCCAGGAAAAAGCCCTTTCAAAACCCCCACAGTGAAGTTGATGGTCTCCTGATATTACCTCCCACTAGGATAGTGGCTCCACTGGGGATGTCCTTCACAGCGTCTGTGGGGTCTGTGTAGAACTGGGCGTTTCTCCGCCTGGAGGTGGAGTAGGTGCAGCCACACGTCTGGGGAACACAGAGGAACAGTCCACGTTTATTATAGTGAACGAACAAACAAATCATACAAAAAAATTAAGAATTTAGTCAACTGAAATCAAATGAATTAACAAATCTGTTCGAAAACCAAACTATACTGAAACTGTTATAATTACTCCTAAAAAAAACAAAAAAAACATGGAGGGTAAAAAAAAAACTAATGGGGTTTTCAAGCTACTGAATCTGGTGGGCCATATTGAGATTGACTTTATAATTTAAAAGGTAGACTCAGCGAGAGGACGTTGCCATGAGCAGCTATTGGACACGTTTGAGTGGTAATGCTAAAGCAACCGTCTGTAGACGAATGTCGAGGAGTGAAGACGGGGGACATGCATCTGTGACTGCCGTAAGTGGTTCTTCAACAGCAAGGCTCAGATCAACATGGCAGTGTTGCCATTGTTTATATAATGTTTTCTTTATCATGTATCTAACCCCTATATCACAGACTCACAAACAACTGAAATCATATAATATTATTTGTGTATATCCAGTGTATACATAAATCACTGCAAATCGTTTCCTCTTTCAGTAATGTCTTTGGTCACTTTTGTGTGGGTCAAACAAAAACTCCCTAATGATTGGTTGACAATAGAGCCTCCCACAATGCAGGCGATGGCTGCAGGAAGACGTTGGTGAAGAGCAACTGCTGAAACTTGCAGTTGACTGTAGTAAAAACTTCATGACCGTCGATCACATGATTTTTGTAACGTTCATGAAGTTGGCATCTAGGCGCAAGTCGGGGGACAATTTTTATCCCCAGAATGCAACACACTTTGAAAGGCGGTGTCCAACGATATTCACCGACTTCACAAAAGTGATCCGCTCTAACGTGGCCATTGAGATGAGCACGATGCAAGACTTTGCTCTCACACAGTCACACAGAGTATCAGCGCACAGGTGTGCTTCACGCTGCTACAACGTGGTAGCTACGGGACCAAAACAGCTGAGAACTTCAGCCTCACGCTTCAAAACTCCCAGGGGGCACGAACTCAATATACTTTAAAATGACTAAAACCAAATCGAAAAAACTGTGTTGAAATGATAATGGATCTAAATTCATACAGTCTCTTCACTGTGTCCAGCTCACTAATAATCACCAAAATTAAAGGCAGCATAAAAATTCCAATAACGATGAATAGAGTACTATTTGGAGCAAATGTAGGCTGCGAGGAAATATAACCACGAGGCCCTCCAGACCTCGTTGAAGACCAAATGCGGCCCCCGGGGCAAAATGAGTTAACACCCCTGGACTAAGCTATCAGCCCTATAAAATCAACACTTGACATTAACAGCAGTGAGATAAAAACAAGGCCTATAGTAAAGAATGTGTTCAGCTACAGCACAGAAAGGCAACGTACAACTAACAAAGTGGACATTTACAGTTCACAACAGTTTGTCAGAAAAAGTAAGAGAGTGGCAAGCAGACAGACAGGCTTGAACTGGTGGGATCTTGGGAACTCTGACAGGAAGCAAATTCCTCCAGCTGAGACGTGGAAAGTAGACTGAAGCCGTTTAACCTCAAGTTTTTTTATTTTCAGACATTATCGCACCACTCACTCATTCATTAATTCCTCTTCATTATATCCACTGTACAGGACTACTATAGATGGAACTAATTATATCCACTGTACCGGACTACTATAGATGGAACTAATTATATCCACTGTACCGGACTACTATAGATGGAACTAATTATATCCACTGTACCGGACTACTATAGATGGAACTAATTATATCCACTGTACCGGACTACTATAGATGGAACTAATTATATCCACTGTACCGGACTACTATAGATGGAACTAATTATATCCACTGTACCGGACTACTATAGATGGAACTAATTATATCCACTGTACCGGACTACTATAGATGGAACTAATTATATCCACTGTACCGGACTACTATAGATGGAACTACTTATATCCACTGTACCGGACTACTATAGATGGAACTAATTATATCCACTGTACCGGACTACTATAGATGGAACTAATTATATCCACTGTACAGGACTACTATAGATGGAACTAATTATATCCACTGTACCGGACTACTATAGATGGAACTAATTATATCCACTGTACCGGACTACTATAGATGGAACTAATTATATCCACTGTACCGGACTACTATAGATGGAACTAATTATATCCACTGTACCGGACTACTATAGATGGAACTAATTATATCCACTGTACCGGACTACTATAGATGGAACTAATTATATCCACTGTACCGGACTACTATAGATGGAACTAATTATATCCACTGTACCGGACTACTATAGATGGAACTAATTATATCCACTGTACCGGACTACTATAGATGGAACTAATTATATCCACTGTACCGGACTACTATAGATGGAACTAATTATATCCACTGTACAGGACTACTATAGATGGAACTAATTATATCCACTGTACCGGACTACTATAGATGGAACTAATTATATCCACTGTACCGGACTACTATAGATGGAACTAATTATATCCACTGTACCGGACTACTATAGATGGAACTAATTATATCCACTGTACCGGACTACTATAGATGGAACTAATTATATCCACTGTACCGGACTACTATAGATGGAACTAATTATATCCACTGTACCGGACTACTGGTTGTTTCTGAGACGGTCTCTGACAACCCATAGGTTTTTTAAAAATTTTATTAGCCTCAAGTACCTGAAGTACAAAAGAAAATATAATTAAAATATCTGCAATCACCCCCTGAATGTAATTAATTTAGTAGTCTGTAATAACCAGCTTAAGTTTTCACCCATTATCTCACC
Source organism: Thymallus thymallus (assembly GCA_023634145.1). Lineage (NCBI taxonomy): Eukaryota > Metazoa > Chordata > Actinopteri > Salmoniformes > Salmonidae > Thymallus > Thymallus thymallus. Next base: position 3,444,121 of record CM042401.1, on the reverse strand, counting down.
TTTCATGCTATTATGATCCACTGAACTACTGGTCAGGAGTATGGTGGATTTCTGTAATTTGACATACATGACTTGACTTTGCCCTCAGCTCATGCAAAATAATTATCATGAATTTGAAATTATGGCCAATCAAGTGGGAGGAATATGCTCCCAGAAGGAAAGGGGGAAAAAAACAGGTTTGACTGTAAACCTAGGACCAGCATCTCGTGTTAAAGGCCCAGTGAAGTCAAACAACTGGATTTTCCTGTGTTTTAAATTTCCACACTATGGAGGATGGAATAATACTGTGAAATTGCATATTTTTTACATTCAACACCAGGTGGTAAATTAGTTGATAGACCAACAAGAAATAGAGTTCCAAACCTCCCTGCCAATAACAGCTGGATTTAATTTTCCCCTCCCTACTCAGACCACTACCAGACAGTCCTATCAAAATCATTGCTTGAGAAATGTATCTTTGCTAAGAAGCTATTTTTTTTACCTTTAAATTGAAAACAATCACATTAAGGTACTTGACTGTTACCCAGAAATGATTTGATATCGAGATAAAAACGGTGGCATTGGGCCTTTAAGGTTATATAACCAGGCTGACCAAGACAGAACCTTTCAGGAAGGCTAACGACCATTAGCTTTACTGTTGTTACCTTCAACACCTTATCTTAGGGTCAGTCCACACATACTGTACTGTGGCACAAATATCACACATCAGCAACTGTGTTACATGTGACAGAAGGAAATCAAAACATAACATGTTATAGGATTACATCTATAGGCAACGCAATGCACAATAAAATGCATAGAACTTCAACAGCATGGTGTCAATGACTGTAATTCCCTAATCATTGTAGTGTGTTGCAAAGTACCTCACCTCCTCCACAGAGTTGAGCAGTTTTTTTTTTTATTAACCTCCGACTCGAAACTTAAAAAATATGCATTCTTAAACCCTTACAGTGTTCTTATGTTTGTCCTCTGTTGTTGCCGTGCCTTTCTTTGTTTGCTGAAATCCATACTTTTTAATAAAACGTTAATCAAATACAACCACGGACTGAGAGCGACTCGGTGCTACACTCCGCCCTCAACTCTGTGGATGTGAAATAAATCGCTGAGTTTTACTTTTACTGAGTTTTACTTTTACTTGTATACAGCAATGTGCTGTATACACACCAATTCACTACTTCTATAACAGAAAATACAAACATAGACATTATTAATAATAACCTTATTGGAGAACTTTAGGCATTGCTTTATTTTCTATCCTAATACCGGTAAACTATATCTAAGCAATATCGCACGAGGGGGTGTGGTATATGGCCAATATACCACGACCAAGGGCTGTTCGTACGGATACAGTATATTGGCCATATACCACAAACCCACGAGGTGCCTTATTGCTATTATAAACTGGTTACCAACGTTATTAGAGCAGTAAAAATACATGTTTTGTCATACCTGTGGTATACGGTCTACTATTCCTTCCAGTTCTCTGCTGCCAATGACTGGAACGAATTGCAAAAATCCTTGAAGCTAACTTTAAGCATCAGCTGTCAGAGCTGCTTATCAATCATTGCACCTGTATATAGCTCTTCTGTAAATAGCCCACCCTACTACCTCATCCCCATATTTATTATTTTCGCTCATTTTGCACTCCAGTATCTCTATTTGCACATCATCATTTGCACATCTATCACTCCAGTATTAATTCTAATTTGTAACTTATTTCGCCACTATAGCCTATTTATTGTCATACCTTCCTAACGTTACTGCATTTTGCACTACATTTGCACACTCTGTATATAGATTCTCTATTGTGTTACTGACTGTACGTTTGTTTATTCTCATGTGTAACTCTGTGTTGTTTTTTGTCGCACTGCTTTGCTTTGTCTTGGCCAGGTCGCAGTTGTAAATGAGAACTTGTTCTCAACTGACCTACCAGGTTAAATAAAGGTGAAATAAAAGAAAAAAATGTTCCAACATCTAGTGGAAAGCCTTCCCAGAAGTGTGGAGGCTGTTATAGCAGCAAAAGGGCGACCAACTCCATATGAATGCCCATGATTTTGGGATGAGATGTTCGATGAGCAGGTGTCTTGGTCATGTGGTGTACGTTTGGTCCAATCGAGAACAAAGATAGTATTGCCAATTCCAGTTTAGAAAAATCAGGATACGTTTTGCATAGGCAAACCTGTAACATCCAGTAATGGATAAAACATATTTGGTTACATCACATTGTCTGGTGTATAATCTGTAGCCAGGAAATAGCTATCATGGATAGCATGGAATGGACGCGTCAAACATCACGCGCATTTATGAAAGGTATCATCATTACTGGTAGCCTAATGTTAGCGAGTTCATCAAGTAGTTTATACTATCAAGCCTATACTGTAAATGAAAATAATGAATTTGAATTTAAATTTAGGGTTTCAAATTGAAGGTGCCCTATGTGTCATACGACCTGAAAGCAATGCCTGCCAATCTCTGTAGCTAGCTATATAGCGGTCTATTCGTATTTAGTCTATTTAATTGACGCATTTCGATACTGACCTTGATCATGGAATGGGTGATGGAGTTCAAATTGGGTCTGCAGATGGCAGATAGGTTTTTCAAGAATACATGTTCCGCTCTTGACAATACTTTGAGGGCCGCCATGTTTTTGAGGCTAACCACACCAGTCTTCAAAATGATGAGCAACGTGGGCAACCGTGTGGTTGTGTGGTGTGTGGTGTGTGTGTGGTTGTGATCCCAGCTGGTAAAATGACACTGAAACTAGAAGGGTGTAGGGGGCGGGGCTAGCGGAGGAGAGACAGAGGCTCGGCTAGCTCATTATAATTTAACCGTTTCGCTATCAACCGATTCAAAAAAAATATAATAAACTATTCATTTTCTTATAAATATTCCTGGCCTTCACTGTGGGTTCCCTAAAACCACCTTTGGCTGAATTGGATGCAATTGACAGAGGAGCACAAATCCTTGGATACATTTGGAGCGAGATCAAAGTGCCGCCGATAATCCAATAAAGACGTTTCATCACGTGACCAACCACAGCGTCACGTCACAGTGTGTTTAGTCATGGCCGACGACTGCAGACGACAGGGCTTTGAGCTGGAGAGAAGGATTTTGGAGTTGGACAATAAGTGCGCCAGTCTCAGAACTGAGAAACATGGTAGGCGTACACAAAGTTACAGCGATAATTTGTAAAGAAAGGTAAAGTCGCGTTGATGCACCGCGTCTTCAGCTGAAAGCTGTTTTCACTCTGCTAGCTAGCTAGCTTAGCCACATTAGCTAGCGCTAGCTTACCTAGTTAGTATCTTCTACACTTGACCAATGTAGCTAACTACTAACCTAACGTGGCGTTAAAATACCTCGTTGGTCACATTGGCTTTGAAACAACAGTAAACCATAGTTACGACCCAAACCATAAATTCGCTAGATAACCAGCTAGCTAGGTTTTCTGGGATATGTAGCTAACGTTATTTAGCTAGTTAAATTAGCTTTCGCGAGCTAGCTTGGTAGCTAATTTTGTGGTAGGTAGTAAGTTAACGTACAGCCAGATAGCTAGTTAACTAGCGTCCATGTGTCGACAAAGATAGTGTCGAGTTATGGTCCATTTACTTTTCGACACATTCAATGCATATACTAGTATTGTATCTAGAATGCACAATGACGTTAGTTTATCGAACAACTTCGACACAACCCATCGACTTGCCACAACCAAACTGAACCAGAGAAACCGTTAGTTAGGTAACGTTAACTAGTTGGCCGCAGAGACGGTGCACACCAACCCAAGTCCTACCCGACGTTGGTGGTTCACGCTGTTACAACAATGTTGCTAACTAGGCCATTCTGGATTCCTGTTATGTTGCATGTATTAGTTAGCCTAGTAAGGTTTATGTATTCCACTTAGTGTAGTTTGGGTTCACGACGAACTATTCTCTTCCAATTTAACTTACCACTATCTCTCTGACTCTGCGTGTTACAAATGATTTCGACACTAGGTATCTTACTGCATACACTACAGATTCTGGTGAAATACAAGAGATGTCGCAAAACGAATTTGATATGTGATACAAGTAATACTTCGTCTCTAGTCTACACTGTCATAGTGTGTACAACGGTGGACATAGGCTATGTTCTTTACTGACTAACTCAAGGGGGCAGTTCCTTACATTTTAATGCATCATGCCACTCTCTGTGAAATTACATTATCAAGTCATAGAAATTCTCAGTGTTTATGATAACTAACACTTTAATTGATACATTAAACACTGTAAACATGAGAATAACTGTTTAGATATAGGCCTGTAATATGTACTTAACATACTTTGTTTTCTCCTAGATGATGACTATTTACAGAATGCCTCTGTGATACTAGACAAGTTGAAAAGTTTTTACAGACAAGGGGGAGAGAGTAGCAGTCTGCCTAAACTTCTTCAGGATTACACTCAGGTATTGCAGTTCATTGAATATAACTGTTCTAGATAGATTCTGGACAAAATGTTTTAGGCTAGGTGTTGATTCAAATGTTACCATTCAATTTCCCTACATATCTTATAAGGGAAAGTGTTACCATTCTGTTTTGGTGAGCTATATGGCATGCCACCAAATCTCTTTTTGTCCAAGCAGAATGTTCCACCTGCTTTTCGAAATAGGATGACGGTACTCTATTGTATTAAGTTGTTGATTTTCATCCAATGACATGAGCTTAAATTAGCCAGAAGGTGTGAAAGCGCAGACACACTTGTTCATCCTTGATGCTGGAAGTTTCAACTGATAAGTATCCTCTGACTGGCTCTGTTCACAAATGTTTAAATGCATCCTTCCTCACTTCCTTGAAGCAACTTAATCACTGATCTGTCAGTGATTGCAATGTTTTCATCCTTTCACCTGTCAGACCATAGATCAGTGACTACTTTCAAAGATGAAAGGACAGAATGATGCACTTCAAAAAAGTAGTTGAACTAGGCCACATATGAAAATCTAGAAGTGTTCAAAATATTTGAATGCTAACTTCAAAGTGCAGTGATAAACTGTGACTTGTTGACTAATTTGCTACTGACAACATTGACATAACTTCCAACCCACGGTCTGTCTGAGTTATCCACATCATCACCACCCACCACAGCAGAGTTCTAGACATAGGCTGGTGACGAGAGACAGACATTTCCTTGTGTCCTTTGCCTTATTGATGGAGGAATTGTCCAACAGCCTGTGGACAAATCTAGCCTCTACAAAAAGTTTGACCTGCGTTAGAGTTGAAGGTGGCACGTGATACCAGTCAAATGTTAGCCAAAAACAGAAATTAATACGGTGAATGAGCACACCAGAGCTCAATGGATGAATTGCAGAACTATAATTGTGAAATCGTTTTTATTTGTGTTCAAGTAAGAATGAGACTAAAGTGTGTGTTCTGTGTGTAGGTGATCCTGGACATCACGTTCTATGAGGAGAACAAGCTGGTGGACCAGGAGTTCCCAGAGGACTGCTCGCCCTTTAAGATCCAACAGCTGCTGCAGGACCTCACAGAGCCAGAGGTGTTGGCAGGGAGGCTGGCCCCGGCCCAAGAGGTGTGTGTGCAAGAGATGTTCAGTCCATCATGAAGGGCAATGCAAGTGCCAAGGTCCTCATATGCACAAAGTATTTTGTTCACTACAAGAAAATAGTAACTTTACACTGGTGCTCTTACACACACACACTATTGTTTACTGTATTGTTAACTGACAGCTCTCCCTGTTGCAGGTGCAGTCAGTGCTGGGGCTAGAGGTGTTAGAGTGCCTCTACTGGAGACGTGGAGCACTGCTCTACATGTACTGCCACACCCTCCACCAACGCAAGCAGTGGATCAAGAAGAACAAGGCCACTTTCCTCAAGGTAGGGCCGCCTCTACTCATTTGGCTAACTTCTAACTTGATATAGCAAGCATAACTTGAATTACAGTGACCCTACTACTAGCAGAGTTGGATTCCTTGTGCCTATGGTTCATGCTCAGTTTGTTATGTCTGTCATGTTTCAGTGTCTTCAGGAGGGTGTACGCTATCTGATGAGGATGCTGCAGGTGAGGAACTCTGTGAAGCTCAACGACGGGGTGGTGTTTCACGACTCTGCTACCGCCAACTTCTTGGCCGAAGGTAAACATCCATAGGATCGCTATGTTATACACGTTATTGCTTGTTTAATATTTGGGCCAATGTTAAATGTTTGTTTTGTTCATATTATCAATACAACCTTTTTCTTCATTCTTCATTTATATTACATGCTTACTTTGTTGACTATCAAGACCCTTTTCCGCCACATTCTTCATTTCTCAAGGGATGAGAACTCGTCTGATTTTATTTCTGTTTTTATTTTATTTTTACAGGCATCTTCTCAGACACCCACCTGCTGACAATGATGTACATCGGGGAGATGTGTTTCTGGGCAGTGAAGTACGAGGACTGCAGCGTTGATTCCACAGAGCGCAAAGAGGACCGGCTCCACTTCCGGGACATTGGGACACAGATCCTGCACAAATACGTGCTTGCCTGTGAGGGCCCTCTTCAGGGCCAGGGCTGGAACACTGAGAATGCCAAGGAGATCCTTAGTATCTTACAGTGAACTGGGGAGGGCTCTGGGTACAAGTTGCCCTTAGGCACTGATGGGGTCAGATTATCAAACCCCAAATTGTAATGCTAAGCATTAAGAGGGAGGGGGAATCTGACCTTAGATCAGTTTCTAGGAGCAACTTCTTCCTGTTCTGAAAGGGAAGAATGAAGGGTCAAGGGTATGGAGGGATGTTAATGAAATGTTATTCTCCTCGTTCCCTGCAAGAAGCACTTATCTTCCAGATTCCAGACTGTTGGACGGGCATGTGTTATGCTCTGAGAATGTGGTAGAATAATATTAAAAGATTAATAAGAAAATAACACATTGTTACAAAAACAAAGATTGTTTGAAGATTAATGATAATCCAGCTGGTAATGAGACATCACACAGCAACTGTTTTTATTTATTTTTTGTTTAAATTAATTGCATTTATATACATATATATTAAAAAAGGTATGGTGGGGAATACACAGTTGGAGACTGACAGATTCATGACCATTATCGAGTATGTACAGTTTTGTTTAAAATATCAGCTTTGTAATATGCCACCTCTTTTTCTCACTTATAAAACATCAAATTTTTCAGCCACACTTTGACAAGGAGTAATGTCCCAGCGATGGGAACTTTAATATTTTGATAGTATGCATTTAAATGGAGAATCTCTGTGTTGGTGTTCGTTTTGAAGAAGAAGAAAAAACGTTTTTCATTCTTTCATTTTATGTCCTCATTGAAAATAAATACTGTGTTGGTTTCGACATTAGTTGTAAAAATGTATTGCACACTACAATAACCACAATGCACCTCTTTCACGCCAACAACAAGGAAGTGGGTGAACTGGTAACAAGAAACGTTGGCTGTGCTGTCAACTTTTCACAATAGCTAGCGGCATATTTGAGCTTTGATAAATAATGTTTAGCACATAGAGGATAACGCAGACGCATTATCATTGTTACTAAATCAAAAGCAAGATGTCAGGGAAAAGTCAGACCAACGAGTCTGTAGTTATACGAAGTCTCAGACAGTTTCGAGAGAAGTACTTCAATGCAAGCAAAAACGTCATCGATCAGGTGAATGCAGCAGCAGACACCAGTGAAGATACACCGCCTGGCTTTTTGGACTGTTTACCCGTAAGTTACAGGATTTGTGAAAGCCAGTTGAATTTTTTTTTGACTGAGAGATTCCATTACATACAGTCGAGGACAAAAGTTTTGAGAATGACAAGTATTGGTCTCCACAAAGTTTGCTGCCTCATTGTTGATGGCAATTTGTATATACTCCAGAATGTCATGAAGAGTGATCAGATGAATTGCAATTAATTGCAAAGTCCCTCTTTGCCATGAAAATTAACTTAATCCCCCAAAAACATTTCCACTGCATTTCAGCCCTGCCACAAAAGGACCAGCTGCCATCATGTCAGTGATTGTCTCGTTAACACAGGTGAGAGTGTTGACAAGGACAAGGCTGGAGATCACTCTGTCATGTTGATTGAGTCAGAATAACAGACTGGAAGCTTTAAAAGGAGGGTGGTGCTTGAAATCATTGTTCTTCCTCTGTCAACCATGGTTACCTGCAAGGAAACACGTGCCATCATCATTGTTTTGCACAAAAAGGGCTTCACAGGCAAGCATATTGCTGCTGGTAAGATTGCACCTAAATCAACCATTTATCGGATCATCAAGAACTTCAAGGAGAGGTTCAATTGTTGTGAATAATGCATCAGGGCGCCCAAGAAAGTCCAGCAAGCACCAGGACCGTCTCCTAAAGTTGATTCAGCTGCGGGATCGGGGCACCACCAATGCAGAGCTTGCTCAGGAATGGCAGCATTCAGGTGTGAGTGCATCTGCACGCACAGTGAGGCGAAGACTTTTGGAGGATGGCCTGGTGTCAAGAAGGGCAGCAAAGAAGCCACTTCTCTCCACGAAAAACATCAGGGACAGACTGATATTCTGCAAAAGGTACAGGGATTGGACTGCTGAGGATTGGGGTAGAGTCATTTTCTCTGATGAATCCCCTTTCCGATTGTTTGGGCCATCCGGAAAACACCTTGTCCAGAGAAGACTGGATAAACTGAATGTCATTGTCAATGAAAGCCTTTGACACTTATGGAATACATGTAAATATACTTCAGCGTACCATAGTAACTACTGACATAAAGATCTAAGAACACTGAAGTAGCAAACTTTGTGGAGACCAATACTTGTGTCATTCTCAACTTTTGGCCACGACTGTACTGTGGGTATAGGGCAAGTGACTTTGAAGGTTTTTCGGACATCCATATGCATTGTGTTCGTAACCCATTAGGTCAGAGCCTTTCTTATTGGACCAGTTCAGGTAGTCTAAGTCCATTTTCTTACGTTTGGTGGTGCCTATGGACGCTTGGTGAATACCACACTGATGTGTAGACTCATCAAAACAGCAGTATGTACCATCATCATCCAGCAGATTCAATACTTCACTCTCCTCCTTCTCACACCTCTCCTTCTCTCCCCATCTCTCCCACTACAGGTTGACCTACAGTTCCTGATCATGACCCTGCTGTCTCCTGTGGACCTCTGTCGTCTGGGGGCCACCAGTAACTACTGGAGGGCTGTGGTCAAAGACCCCTTACTATGGAGATACTTCCTGGTCAGGGACATACCTGATTGGCCCTCCATCAACCATGTGACCATGCCCCGGTTAGAGGCCTTACACACCCCTCTGTGTGTGGGGGAGGATGGCATGGAGGAGCCAGGACATGACTTCATGACAGAGTAGGTACTGGTCTGAAACTCTGGTATTGGAATGCATGAGGAAGGCAACAAGGATTTACCCTGATATGTGGTCATTTTACCTATGTTGAATGCACTGACTGACGCCGTGTCTGCTAAATGACAAACATTTAAATAATGAAGCCTTGTCAAATGCATAAATAGTCTAGTACCCAGACGATGGAATGACTGTGAATGCATTTGGTTGGTAGATTGAGTCAGACTTGAGTCAAGACATTTTGCTTGAGTCATTGGTCAAGTCCAAATGTATTCTCATAATGTTCAACTTCAGCAGTGGAACTGGCCCTCCCTGCCTAGCTAAGTAATACTTGCCTGTTTCTTCTTAGTTATCTAAAGGGCTACCCACCCTGCAGACAGCGATGGCTTCCCCAGAGGCCGCCCTACAGGGTTGTGACCTCCTTCCTGCAGTCGCTGGTGGCCACCACTGAGCCGCGCTACGCCATGTTTGGCCCCGGCATGGAACAGCTGGATGTCTCCATGGTGACCAGGCTCATGCACACCCCAGATGTACTGCCTGTAGCAGGGACACCCCAGAGACAGATCAATGGTGGGTTACCCACTTTCCTCTCTAATCCATGCTTTTAGAGGGTGCACCTCCTCGAGACTCTGACAGGTGAAGGCAAAATGTTTAATTTTGTATTTTTATTTAGCCTTTATTTAACTAGGCAAGTCAGTTAAACTAGGCAAGTCAGTTAAGAACATATTCTTATTTACAATGACGGCCTACCAAAAGGCAAAAGACCTCCTGCGGGGAATAAAAATAAATAAAAAATATATAAATATAGGACCAAACACACATCAAAACAAGAGAGACAAAACAACTCTACCTAAAGAGAGACCTAAGACAACAACACAGCATGGCAGCAACACATGACAACACAGCATGGTAGCAACGTAACATGACAACAACATGGTAGCAACACAACATGGTAGCAGCACATGACAACACAGCATGGTAGCAACGTAACATGACAACAGCACGGTAGCAACACAACATGTTAGCAGCACAAAACATGGTACAAACATTATTGGGCACAGACAACAGCACAAAGGGCAAGAAGGTAGAGATGACAATACATCACGCAAAGCAGCCACAACTGTCAGTAAGAGTGTCCATGAAAATAGACACAGTTACAATAAACATCCACCGTATTGGTGTGACCTCAATTGGGTTTTCTTACAATAAACTCAACAGCTGTATGCTGAATAAGTAAGGTAGGTGTACAGTATGTGGCGAACAGTAGTAAAACCATCCTCCACTAGTACTGTCCAACCAGAAGCAGCCCACCTAAAGCTGTTGGGGTTTTTTGGGGCTCACCAACTAAACAAAACCAATGTTGCTGTTTTTTCCAGGTATTGGATCTGGGATTAGTTACATGTATGAAAACCAGCACAAATTCAACATTCTGACTCTCTACTCAACCAACAGGTTAGTGTTGTCAGTATTGCCCTCCTATGACTGATTTGGGATGTACTGTTACCATCAAGGTATTGCAATGGCGCTCATGTGCATGCGTGTGTGTATATGTCTTATCATAACCCCTTGTTGTTGTGTGTACAGTGCGGAGAGGGAGAGAGCCCGCGTGGAGCAGCAGAGTGTCAGCAACAAACTCTTCATCCTGGAGGGAACGGACCAATCAGGACACCCACATTTTAGCCCAACGCCTCAGGTCCAGGAAGTGTGTCAGGCGGTGGATGGGTTCATCTATGTGGCCAACGCAGAGCCAGGAAGAGGTAATACTAAGATTCCATTACATTCCTCATACTTGTTCCTATTCCTAGGGCCTTATTGTCGAGCCAGAGAAATGTGAGAGCAAAGCCCCATTCCATTACTATGGTCTGCATCTGCAACCCTAGGGCCTTGTTGCCTCCTTGTAGGCTTTTTGGTCATTTAGCAGACGCTTACTCTTTATTTGTGACACAATGTAATCGCGATTGTCTGCATTCCAATCTCATTTTGTATGACTATGTGTCATGCCGTGCATTAGAAATTATGCAGTTGTTTATGGCAACATCTCTACAACTCTGCCGTGTCAAAATGTCTCCATATTATGTGTCTTGTCTCCTATTAGGTGATGAGGGGAAGGTGGAGGCAGCTCAGATCCAGGCGTTGGTGGACCCTGCCTTAGGCTCATCCTCCAGACCCCTCCTGGTCCTGTCCTGTGTGTCCAGAGAGGAACCAGACCCGATCATAACCACCAGCTCCAGTACTACCAGAGCCAAGACCAGGACTCCCTGTGTGGATATGGCCCAGAGACTCTGCCTGCCCATGCTGCCAAACCCCTGGATGGTGAGTCAGTCTGTTTGTCGGACTGTCTGTGTAGCATGTCTCTGTTTAGTCTGTCTGTGTAGTCTGTCTGTCTGTCTGTCTGTCTGTCTGTCTGTCTGTCTGTCTGTCTGTCTGTGTAGTGTGTCTGTCTAGTCTGTCTGTGAAACACCCTTTGTATTTGGCCATGTCTCTTTCCAGGTTCAGGACACCGTAGCAGAGTCTCTGTCTGGTGTCTTAGATGGGATCTCCTGGCTGCTGGGGTGTTCTGGTCTCAGGCTGTAGCTAGCTGTCCGAGGAACTGCCTTAAGGATGAAACAACACACTACAGAAACAGCACAAATGCTTCTGAAGGAATGTTTTACCTCTGATGTGCCTTGTTTCAATTAATCACATAAAAAAGTTATTATTGGGTAAATACTTTGTAATTAGCCTGTAATTGTGTTGTGAAATGAAACACACAAGTTTCAAGAGAATGCCAAGAGTGTGCAAAGCTGTCATCAAGGCAAAGGTGGCTATTTTGAAGAATCTCAAATATAAAATATATATATAATTTGTTTAACACTTTTTTGGTTACTACATGATTCCATATGTGTTATGTCATAGTTTTGATGTCTTCACTTTTATTCTACAATGTAAAAAATAGTGCAAATAAAGAAAAACCCTTCAATGAGTAATATTCCAAACTTTTGGCCCCCAGTATGTATGTATGTATGTATGTATGTGTGTGTGTGTGTGTGTGTGTGTGTATATATATGTGTGTATGAAGAAAGGGACAGGTGGAAACACGTTTCACCTCTTCTGCGTTGACTGGGATGAGTGCAGACTGGAAGGAGAGGAGACAAAGAGAGGAAGTCATTTTAAAGTGTTGAGATGCACCCCCTGCCTCAGGCGAGGGTACAGCTTGCTACTCCAGTTCTGGGTGGTTATTTTCCTCTGAGGTCAGCATTGGCATGCTGAAATTAATTTACATCTGTCTGACAGGGGGAGGTGAAAGTTCCTGTTTCCATCACCAGGGAGCAGGTCTGCTCCTGCTTCTCAGGGCCAGGGGACGCTGTGTAGAATGTAGACTAGTTGGAGCTTGGTTTACAATGTTTTCTGGGTGGGGGTTGCACTGTGTGGAAAAAAACAAAACCTCAACTTTCTAAACACAATCAAGAATGAACTGTTTGCTGAAAGATAACTCATAGATGGTATTGTCTGATACAGTACATTAAGGGCCTGAGCCCCATGAAACCCCTGGCTGGCATAGATTGAGAGAGGTGTAGGAGAGATGACCAAATGACCTCTTTCATAAACCCTGTTCAAATACAGTTCTTTGAAAATTGACCATATTTGTTTATTTCCTCAAGTTCACACTGACGAAACATGCTTTGCTTAGGTGACCATGATTGTACAGTAGAACCTTTGCTCTGAACAATCCGTTCATGTCAGATATGGGCGGACAGGAAACCGAGGGGCCTTTTTATAATTTTGTTTTATTCATGTCCATTGTGGAAATAAGCAGCTGATTTTCATCCCTCACACACTGTCAACTGTAATAGGATAATGTGCCACAGTCAATACAGCGCTGATGTACTCTAACGCCTGTCATTTGTTCTAGTCCCCTTGGCAACAAAGTGGAGAATAGTCTCCCTAGCCTTTTCTTTTCTGCACCCCGCTTCAAAAGGTCGATAAATTGTAGTAATCATCGTCACGGAAATACAGATTTAGAATGCAGTAATAATTGGTGCAATTTGGGTGCATTAAGTTCAGTGTGAATAGGGAAGGGAGATGACAACAGCATTCTCTAGATGGTGAAATCAGACATAATGGAGGACGTAATGGAGGGAGAGAGGGCTTTTACTGTGACAACTACCCCTTTTAATCCAGCAGGCTGCTCTAAACAGGATGCATCTCCCTGCTTCTCCCTCTACTCAGTCACTTAAACACACACACAGTCAGCTGGCTGTTTTTGGGGGTGTGAATGTAATATGGAATAATATTGAAAATTCAACTAATTGCCCCCTCTGCCTATTCTTCAGATTCTGTCATATTCAATTATATATTGACAACCTGTAGGATGTTGCTTTTACACATTTGCAAACTCATGAGTGATCCCTAATTTGAAAGTGTGTGTGTGTGTGTGTGTGTGTGTGTGTGTGTGTGTGTGTGTGTGTGTGTGTGTGTGTGTGTGTGCATACACCTGTGTGGGTGTTCCACCTAGTGTTGGAACTCCCCATAAGAGCAGGTATGCAGGTAATATGAATATAATGTGTTATTACTCTCTGGCTGTCTGCTGGAGCCCAGTAGGGGCAGGGATGTATTTTCTGCCTCTACCCACAGAGAGGGAACGAGATGGTGTGGATCTGAATGGGATAGGGGTTTAGGGACTGGAAGTTGGAGCCGAGGCAGGGACTGAGACTGGAACTAGAGCTGGGGCTAAATCTGACAATGTATGGATAGATGAATTAGTTGGTCTGTTTTGCTGAAATTAGGGCTGGGTCAGGGGCTGCATGAGACTATATACACTACTTGGGGGGTGGGGCTGGTTCAAGGGTCATGCTCTGGAAGGGGGATGGGTTCCAGATCGACGGCTGCTTCTGGATTTCTTCCCTCCAGGATGCGTGACGTCTTGTGGAAGAGGAGAGAAGAGAAAGAGAGTATTTGTGTGTGTGAGTGAGTAAGTGAATGATTGTCTTTCTCTCACTAGGGTTTGGTTTGTGTGGCATCCCAGAGAACCTTATCAACAGTTTATTAAAGACTGGTGTGAAGAGCCTCACAGCCGTCTGCAACAATGCTGGGTAAGTGTGTGTGTGTGCATCATTGGGAACAGTGCACAGAACACTACGCACAAACCAATTTACTTCTTCATGCAGTCAATAGTCAGCTGTTACATGTATACAGAATCGGATGCAATTACACAACACAAAGACATTACAATTCAATGCAACCATGTGCTATTAGAGAAACGTGAACTCCCATGGTAGGCCGGAATCCCCTGGTGGGACATATTTGTGCTGTATTAGGAGGTGACACAATGTGAACAGTGTTGAACACAACCATAGGTTCCTAGGTCAGCTCCTGCAGAGGGTGATTAGTCAAATACAGACAAATTGAGTGTGCAAACGAAAGGGAGGGAACAAGGACAGTGAAAGAGCAAAGGTCAATGAGAGAGAGAGGAGAGAGAGACAGAAAGATGTCATTACCATGATTGCAACAGACAGTTAAACATGTTCAGTACAGCATAGCGACAAGCCACCCTTGGTTCGTCTCATTGTCTCTTTCCTCTGAGTAAATGAGACCAGACAAGGTTAACCTCAATTGTTATGTCATGTAGGAAATGTACTGGACAGAGAAGTGTTTTCTGTATATTCTCAATAGTCATATTTGACCCCTTGCACAGTCTAGCTGGATTTCTGAATGAGTACGTTTTCTTAATGTTGAATCCAGATAGTACATACTGTAGTGATGTCAATAGTGTTTTGATTAAAGTTTGTTAAAAATATAAACAGGTACAAGTCAAATATTAGAGGTTTAAAACCCAAAATGAGCAGAACACAACATTTGAAGCTTTTGGCATGAGCTGCTTTTTCTCTATCACCTTGGCTACCACTCTTACTGAAACGCACACGCTTCCCAAAGGCACTTGTCTGAGGGCCTCGGGTAAGGTTCCCTTCAATCAAAATTGCTAAGTGACAAGCAGAATGGCTTCCAGAATGAATCACTCTTACCCTGGGAGAGAGCATGTCTCTCTCTGGATGGCTTCCAGAATGAATCACTCTTACCCTGGGAGAGAGCATGTCTCTCTCTGGATGGCTTCCAGAATGAATCACTCTTACCCTGGGAGAGAGCATGTCTCTCTCTGGGTGGCTTCCAGAATGAATCACTCTTACCCAGGGAGAGAGCATGTCTCTCTCTGGATGGCTTCCAGAATGAATCACTCTTACCCTGGGAGAGAGCATGTCTCTCTCTGGGTGGCTTCCAGAATGAATCACTCTTACCCAGGGAGAGAGCATGTCTCTCTCTGGATGGCTTCCAGAATGAATCACTCTTACCCTGGGAGAGAGCATGTCTGAATACACTGTTGCTGCGTGAGTTGCAAATAAATCACATTTACCTTACAGATATGTGGTGCACATTGTCCAGTTTTTATTTAATAAGACCCAAGTTCACTTTTATACATGTAGCATCTACATTTTATTTTACTGATCTAAATCCACTAAATGTGAAATACATATAAAGAGAACCCCTTAGTCATCAACCCTTCATTCATCCCTTTCTCTCATTTGACGTTGGAAGGTGTATACCATGTGTATCCCGTACATACGACTAATACAACTTTAAACTTGACTATGTCAAGCTCCATTCAAGGTAATAATAACAGTTATCATCCAGTTACACCCCCCCCCCCCCCCCCCCCCTAAGTCCCTGATTTGTATTCTGTGATAACAGCCCATATTAAAACACAAGCAGCCTCTTATGATTAGAGTGGGCGTCTGTTTTAATTGTCTTGTTTTGCTCCTGACTGGGGCTCTCACGCTGCTTCTCTGTGGATCCTCCACATCCAAACAGAAGCTGCACCAATTCACTTCAATTTCTCCATCTCAGTCCATCTGTCCGTCTTTCCCATGTGGGTTTTTGTAATGCGTCTGACTAGGTAAGGAGTCATGATGCTTTGCTTAAATCACGGGTGAGACCCAGTGTCAGACCCGGTGTGAGGCTATTAGTCTTTATCAGATATAGGCATGTGTACTCAGACCTTCTCAGTCCCTGTTTAGTAAATTAGATGAAGTGGACTTGTGAATAGGGTTCACTTTTTTTATGATTTACGTCATTTATAAGTATGCAAAACCCTGTATATGCAAAACCCTGTATATGCTTTGAAGTGTGAGTGTATGTGTGTGAAGTGTGAGTGTATGTGTGTGAAGTGTGAGTGTATGTGTGTATGTGTGTGAAGTGTGAGTGTATGAAGTGTATGTGTGTGTGTACGAAGTGTGAGTGTGTGTGAAGTGTGAGTGTATGTGTGTGTAAAGTGTGAGTGTATGTGTGTGTGAAGTGTGAGTGTGTGTGAAGTGTATGTGTGTGTGAAGTGTATGTGTGTGAAGTGTGAG
Organism: Thymallus thymallus; assembly: GCA_023634145.1. NCBI lineage: Eukaryota > Metazoa > Chordata > Actinopteri > Salmoniformes > Salmonidae > Thymallus > Thymallus thymallus. The sequence continues at coordinate 3,427,421 of CM042401.1, read as the reverse complement.
TGTATGTGTGTGAAGTGTGAGTGTATGTGTGTGTGAAGTGAATGTGTGTGAAGTGTGAGTGTATGTGTGTGTGAAGTGTGAGTGTATGTGTGTGTAAAGTGTGAGTGTATGTGTGTGTGAATGTGTTTGTGAATGTGTGTGAAGTGTGAGTGTATGTGTGTGTGAAGTGTGAGTGTGTGTGAGTGTGTGTGAGTGTATGTGTGTGTGCAGTGTGTGTGTGAGTGTATGTGTGTGTGCAGTGTGTGTGTGAGTGTATGTGTGTGAAGTGTGAGTGTATGTGTAGTGTGAGTGTATGTGTGTGTGAAGTGTGAGTGTATGTGTAGTGTGAGTGTATGTGTGTGTGTGAAGTGTGAGTGTATGTGTAGTGTGAGTGTATGAGTGTATGTGTAGTGTGAGTATATGTGTAGTGTGAGTGTATGTGTAGTGTGAGTGTATGTGTAGTGTGAGTGTATGTATGTGTAGTGTGAGTGTATGTATGTGTAGTGTGAGTGTATGTATGTGTGTGAAACCTGTGGTGCTTTCAGCTCCTGTCATCATGATTTAGCAGTGAGAAAGCTGCTGACAGTGGTGGTGAACGGCTACTCGCTCGGTGTGAACCCTTACTAAATGCATTATGGGCGACAAGGCAGGCGACATTAAGTGAAGAATAGGAGGAGCAACGCCATTTGAACAAAATTAACTAAATGAAACATAGCCTTTGTGGTACAAACTATTTCAGTAGGAGAAGATAGTGACAGAAAAGATCCCATTTGACATGTTTTCACCACAGTATTATATTCTATATCGTTCTTAGCCATCAGGCAATGCTGTGGGACATCAATCAAATGTAATTATTAGCACAGCTATATCACTGAGAGAATACACAGGAAAGATTGACAGCATCTATGAATCGTAGACATTCCCATCCTCCAGGCTGTGAATGTGATCCATTTGATCTTATGACGGTAAAGAAATGCTGCTTGGTTCAAACTCCCCACATATACTTTCATGTGGTCTAATGGTGACTCTCAGAGCCATATCTTTAGATAAATAGACATACGGCTATGGTGATGCTTAGTCTCCGGTGTTCAAGTCCTAATTAGATACAGTATGTGAACCCAGAGAAACACACAGACTACATGATCAATGGTCCCTGGCTGCTCCCGAAAGGACAGCAACAGCAGCTCAACAACACTCAACCTTTAGGACTGCTTATTGCTATAGCAAGGTTGACAGACATGTTTTTATCTTTAACTGACCACAGTGATTGATGAATTAACATTGAATTTTTTCTTCTTCTGTATATTCTGTACAGATCTGATCAGCTACAGGCATTGTAGTGATAGATAGCCACAGCGAAAGTGTTATGGTTCATAGTCGCATGAAGTAGGCCTATGCGCTAGTTAGTTGATGGCTGTACTGTGACAAAGCCTGATTAAAAGTCTTGTTCAGCCTTTGTGCAATTCCTCTTCTTTCATCGCCCACCGTAGCCTACTGACCCTATTCAACAAGGCCAACAACACTCACTTTGGAGTATCTGCTGCGGAACATGACGCAGTTTTTCACAGTAATGTTAATTACCAACAACAATTGTTGGTCAAAAATCTAATAAAGGATTGTAGCAGGGCCCAGAGGACAATACAGGAAAACAGCCTGGCTCCAGACTGGCTCTTCAGTACAAGAGTGAGGCGGACCCCCAGGCCATATGGGTCAGCTGTATTGTTCTCATGTCACATTCAATTTACTCTCTCGTTTTCTTCCCCCCATGATCATTCAGAGGTGAACCAGAAGGGAACAAAATAACAAAATAATCTACTCTTTAAATAACAAAATTGAGAGTGGTTCCACACACCTTATGTCCCAGGTGTATAGAGGAAAAAACGTGTTGGTTTAAACGACCATTAAATACTTAGCCTAAGTGATAATGCCATCGAAGCCGGTGTTTGGAGGATATAATGGCACGGGCATTGTTGATGAGGTCAAGGGCTGGAAAACCGTCCCAATATATCCTCCAAACACCGGCTTCGAGGGCATTATCACTTTTAACGTGTTACCAACGTATTCCAAAAACGATTGACATATTTTTTTTTAAATGAATTTATTCATACTATTTCATCCTTCCAGAAGATATACTGTAGTCCCGACACAAATCTAGGGTTTCTACCCAAGTCGGCTGGTCGTTTGTTCTATCGGTTCGGTTGCCAGAGACGCGACCCAGTCGTTCATTCTAAATGTTCCATTGCCATACTGGCTGGCAATGTTCTTATCCCTTGCTTGCTAGCTAGCCAACTACGGCTAACGTACGACAACGTATAACAGCATAGTAGCTGCATTTGCATTTGTTTAAGCTGTTTTCTAGTTACATTTATTTGGAAACATCCATAACAATGAGCTAATGAGGTGCATTAGGGGAGGGTTTGGGGAGGGTTAGGGGAGGGTTTGGGGAGGGTTAGGGGAGGGTTAGGGGAGGGTTTGGGGAGGGTTAGGGGAGGGTTAGGGGAGGGTTTGGGGAGGGTTAGGGGAGGGTTTGGGGAGGGTTAGGGGAGGGTTTGGGGAGGGTTTGGCCGGCCGGGATGTCCTTGTCCCATCGTGCTCTAGCGACTCCTGTGGCGGGCTGGGCGCATGCACGGTGACATGGTCGCCAGATGTACGATGTTCCCTCCGGCACATTGGTGCGGCTGGCTTCCGGGATAAGCAAGCATTGTGTCAAAGAAGCAGCGTGGCCTGGCGGGGTCATGTGTCGGAAGACGCACAGCTCTCCACCTTCGCCTCTCCGTCCGGGAGTTGCAGCGATGGGACAAGACTGTAACTACCAATTGGATACCACGAACACTGTTGTTCAGAGGAGCTAGCCAACAACACAGCTAACACAATCACTTCAAACTGAAGCTGGAAAAACGGCAAACTAGCTACACTTCGTTTCATTTGACCTTTTTACAATTGATATTTCATTGTATATATCCATAACAATTATGCCAGCTGATTCATGATTTCGACTGGCTGAGAAACGCTGCCTGTCTGTCTGTCTCGTCCCAACTGACGACTCGTTCATTACCATGGGACAGCTGGAGATCAAATTTTAATATTGAAACAATGTTGCAAATATCAGAGAGACAGACAAGGTTTATACAAATCTCCGCTGTTGAAAACTAAATGTTAGTCTAAAAGAAATGGGAGAAAATGTCTAGATGCTTTTTATAGCGGAGATCAAGTTCATAAATTGTCTGGCTGGGCTGATGAGACAGTGGATTGGTCAGTCAGATGGAACAGAGTAAATAGGCATTTTAACATCATAGATTTAGTTGGTGGTAATTTGTGGAATAGACACTGCTGGAATAAGGTTTTAACCAATTAGCATTCAGGATTAGACCCACTCGTTGTATAAATTGTGATGGATCACACAATAATACCAGTGTAGGGTTGCAAAAATCCTTTAATTTTCTCACAGTCCCAGGTTTTCTAAAATGTAGCCCCAATCTCTGACCTCACAGCAAAATTGAGAGTGAATACTCCCAGTTTGATGCATTTCTCTAAAACCCTTTTACAGATGCGCTGGGGTTGAGGAGTGCTTCACCTTTTACACTCATCCCTCCATATCTGAGTTATAGTTTGTTACATCGGATCCATACCGCTTGTCTGCACAGCGTTTTATGCACAGCACAGAAGAGGGATTAACAGGGGAAGCTGTAACTTCTGAGCCCTATAAATGAGGAAAGGAAGGAGCTGGCAATGCTCAATACAGACAGGGCAATTCCATCTATCCTTCTGCAGCACGATTTATAACAGCAGAGCATTCTGGAGGCAAGTCTAGAAATGGCACATGGCCAGAAAAACCGAGCTGCTTCCTTCGGCTGCTGAGCACTTTGGATATTACAGGCATTTGTTACCAGCCAGAGTTATGCAGGCCGAGGCATGCATGCGAAATACAGCAGGGAATATTCCACATGAGCAAGTAAATGTCTAGATTATCAAATTAATAGGAAATAATGTCTATGCATGCATTGATATATGACTTTACCAGCTAGCACATAATGTTCTGAGAACCATATGTTTCTTAGAGGGTGGTTGTCCTATGGTTGCCCTATGGTTATTTTGCATAAAACCATCTCACAAGGTGCAGGTGGCTATTGAATATTCTCAGCACATTTAAGGAACTTGACAAAATCACTTTACTTTCTTGGTATTTCATTACTTTAATAGAACATTTCCTAAAAGTTCAAATATAGTTACATTTAATGAAAATGTTGGTTTGACATTCAGAATGTTCTCAAATAGTTCAGAGAACGTTAAGAAAAAACATTCTGTGGGAATTTCAATACTTCAGAATAATGTTCCCTACAGGTTTCCTCATGGTTCTATTTAAAATCATGTTCAGCGAATGTTCAGTAAATGTTAAGAAACAACGTTCTTCTGTGGGAATTTCAGTACTTAAGCATAACGTTTTCTGCAGGTTTCCTCATAGTTCTATTTAAAGTAGTGTTCTCAGAACATTAAGAATACTTTCCATAAGAAAACACAAGAAAACATTAGTAATGTTCAAAAAACATTCTAAGAATGTTATTAAAAATGGCCGCACCCCCTAATTGGCCACACATCTTAATGAGTGCTTGTTTCCTTTGGAAAGGGGTATGTTTGAATAGACTAAAATGAACAGCTTTATATGAGTTTAAAAAACATGGCAGGCTAACTCCATCCTGGTGCTGCAGTGGACAAATTACATGAGTAGAGTATAGAAGGTCATCTGTGCATCATTGTGTATGCAACATCACATCTATGTCTCCACCGACTCCACTGCTTACCTACAAATCTCTCCATGTCCTGGCTCTTTCTTACCTCCCTGACATGAAGAACACCTAAATCCCCTGTCACTCACTCTAATCACCTCATGGGTCCCCCGGTCGTAGCCGGCTGCGACACAGGCTCGAACCCGCATCTGTAGCAATGCAGCCTGCACGCGATGCAGTGCCTTATACCACTGCGCCACTTGGGAGGCTCATTTGCATATTTAAATTTGACTCACAAACCATCTCTTTAGACAAAACCTATGTTACTCTCCACTCAGCCCCCAGTCTCCCATGTATTGTTAGAGGTTTTGACTAGAAGCAACAAATCTGATCATATTATTCCAGTGCTAGCCTCTCTACCCTGGCTTCCTGTTAAGGATAGGGCTGATTTCAAGGTTTTACTGCTAACCTACAAAGTATTACATGGGCTTGCTCCTACTTATCTCTCTGGTTTGGTCCTGCCGTACAAACCTACATGTACGCTGCGGTCACAAGACGCAAGCCTCCTCATTGTCCCTAGAATTTCTAAGGAAACAACTGGAGCCAGGGCTTTCTCCTACAGAGCTCCATTTTTATGGAATGGTCTGCCAATCCATGTGAGAGACGCAGACTCCGTCTCAACCTTTAAGTCTTTACTGAAGACTCATCTCTTCAGTAGGTCCTATGATTGAGAGTAGTCTGGATAAAGGGTGCGAAGGTAAATGGCAAGGCCCTGGTGAGAGGAACCACCCTGTCAGGGCCTGACAGGAGTATTCTATGGTACTCTATGGTGGTTTTGTGTTGGTCCCCAATTAGAGGCAGCTGCTTTGCGTTGTGTCTAATTGGGGACCTTATTTAGTGTGTAGTATTTCCCACATGCCTTGTGGTTCATTGTTTGGAGTTTGTTTTGTTCTACGTGAGCGCACACTCAAGTTATGGTCGTGTACTCGCTCTGTTGTTGTTGTTGTTGTTGTTGTTGTTGTTGTTGTTGTTGTTGTTGTTGTTCAAGTTTGCTAGTAAATAAAGATGTTGTACCAAGACAGCGCTGCGCCTTGGTCTTTCCTCACACCATTCCGTGACAGAATGAACCACCAAACCAGGAACAAGCAGCGTTACAATGGGGAGATGGATCACCGCTGGATCCAGGCGGGTGGGGGTGGTCTGGCATAGCTGAGGAAGCCCCAGTACCACTCTCCATGTGGGGTTTAGCCCCACATGGCTTATCTCTAGTTTGTTACAGCATCATGTTGCTGCTAGACCACTAAGATCATCTCAAAGCTTCATTTTAAATGTTCCAAAATCTCGGTTAATAACCAAGGGAGATCGTGCCTTTGCGGTAGCAGCACCGCGTCTTTGGAATAGTCTCCCATTACACATTAAATCCTGTGATTCCGTCGAGTGTTTTAAATCTAGTGTTTTGGTGTTTTGTTTTGTTTTATGGTGTATTTGTCTATATGTTTTGTACAGTTGGGTCTGTCAAGCACTTTGGTCAACTCGTGTTGTTTTTAAATGTGCTTTAGAAATAAAACATGATTGATTGATTGATGCCGGAGTACAAGTGGGGGGCGAAGTCAGAGGAGGAGCAGTACCTGGAGGGGTACTACGGTGGAATTCTGGGAGAATTTAGGCAGCAAGGGCAGGAGGTCGTTGAAGATAAATCGGAGTTGGCGTTAATGGTGCCCGCAGTGTGCATCCCCAGTCCGGGTCGTCCAGTATCAGCCTCCCGCGCAGGATCTCCAGTCCACATCCTTAATCCGGTACTTCAAGTGTTCGCCTCCCGCACCCGACCTCCAGTGCGGGTCACCAGCCCGGTGCCTCCTGTGCCGGCTCCACGCACCAGGTCTCCAGTGCGTTTCACCAGTTCGGTGCCCAGTCCGGGACCGGCGTCCAGTCCTCTACTGTGCCGGTGCCAAGTGCCCTGGCACCAAATGTGGTTCCCTTATGGGGAAAAGCAGAAGTAGACTATACAGTGCCTTCGGAAAGTATTCAGGCCCCTTCACTTTTTCCACATTTTGGTAACCTTATTCCAAGTGTAAAGTATTTTTTGCTCATCAATCTACACACAATACCATATAATGACAGAGCAAAAACAGGATATTAGAAATGTATCTCACCCTCTTGATTTTCGCGAAGGAGTTTGGTGAATATTTGCCGGATGGGGGCGCTTATTCTCGCGCTTGACTGTTGAGAGAGCCCATATCTGTGAAAGGAGCACTCACTGTACCTCTCTGAATCCCTGTCGTACTTTATCGCAGACGAAATAATCTAGCGATAGGATCAATCAAAAATAATCGCTGTTAGTATTGATCAGTCATAGCTTGAAGTATGGTAATGTTAACATTTTTGTTATGTTTTATTTAGGCTAAATCGTCTGTAGACTACTACATCGTGGAGTTAAAAGGCGGACCAGTTGTATCTGTCCTGCTTCTGTCAGATAAACAAATCGTAAGAAGTCGACACCACTCACGTATTTTTCCAGCTGGCAACATAGTATTAGGTGAGTGTGTTTAGACAATACAATTATTCATGCAATTGTCTGCCTATTATAAAAATGAATCTGATTTAATTTGAGATGTTTTCTCAATGCTTTTGGGGGGATGAATCTCGCAGACTGGGACTATCAAAAAGTTTTGATGAGTCGCTATTCAACATCAAGCATCGTGTTGCTACACATATTGGTGTGCAATTATATTCTATTGTTGTCAATATTATTGATGTAAGCTTTTTTCTTTTTTGCGGAAAACCTCAAGGAAACGTGTTATTGTATTATTTTGAATGATCTGCCCTAAGCGATTATGAGGCGCGTGGGGTGCAAATTTCAGCGGATTTTTTTTTTAGCATGGAAGATACAGATGTAGGTGGTTGAGGGGTTTCGGTTTCCATAAGAAGTTCAGTAGTATTAACAAGAGGGACACATCTGGATTTCCCTATTCAAACACGCCTTAAACCATCATTATGCTGTACCATGCTTGCTTAAATACAACAAGATTCTCCATTCCCTATTGATTTAGCCTAGTCTAAATCGACAATGACTCAACATTCCAATGTGAAGTATGGCAATGAGGAATTGCATTAAAATTACAAATGCATGGAGTGACCTATTGCATGCAGTGGATAAACAAACCATGTCATTAAAAAAAAAGTGTAAAACCATAATAGTTTTTGGTCACTCAAAGGAAAGGTTTTTAATTTTGATGAATGTGCAGGAAAAACACAATGCATGCAATAGGACACTTTTTATTAGGGTTTTACATTAGAGGCTACAAGCTATGCAATGGCTGTTATGAAAGAATACAATATCCTACGTGCTTTATTGATAAATCTTGAGGTGCAATGTTGTGGGTGCATCTACCGTAGGAAAGCGATCCATAGTCGATGTGATGTATTCCTCAATAGTTGGGAATGGTGGTGTAACATCATGTCCAAATCATTTTGATTCCTCTATTGTTGGGCAGATGCACATGGTGACCAGACATCGTGCCCATGTTGATTTTGTCTAACCCCACCAGACACGTTCATGACACACAGGTTAAAATACCAAAACCAACTGTGAACCAACTATATTCATTTGGGGAGAGGTTGAAACACATATGAAACATTCATGGACATTTAGCTATCTTGCTGTTACTAGCTAATTTGTCCTGGGAGATTAACATTGGGTTGCTATTTTACCTGAAATGCTTATGGTCCTTTTTTTTTGCTGGATCTTTGTAGAATTTGTATCCATTATGAGTCATAGTTCATTTTTAGTTAGTTGTCTTTAATTAATCTCTCCTCTTCATGCTTCTTCTTCTTCTTCTTCTTCTTCTTCTTCTTCTTCTTCTTCTTCTTCTTCTTCTTCTTCTTCTTCTTCTGATTTTATATGAATTTTGGCCCATTCTTCCTGACAGAACTGGTGTAACTGAGTCAGGTTTGTAGGCCTCCTTGCTCGCACACAAACTTTCAGTTCTGCCCACACATTTTCTATAGGATTGAGGTCAGGGCTTTGTGATGGCCACTCCAATACCTTGACTTTGTTGTCCTTAAGCCATTTTGCCACAACTTTGGAAGTATGCTTGGGGTCATTGTCTATTTGGAAGACCCATTTGCGACCAAGCTTTAACTTCCTGACTGATGTCTTGAGATGTTGCTTCAATATATCCACATCATTTTCCTTCCTCATGATGCCATCTATTTTGTGAAGTGCACCAGTCCCTCCTGCAGCAAAGCACCCCCACAACATGATGCTGCCACCCCCGTGCTTCACGGTTGGGATGGTGTTCTTCGGCTTGTAAGCCTCTCCCATTTTCCTCCAAACATAACGATGGTCATTACGGCCAAACAGTTCTATTTTTGTTTCTACAGACCAGAGGACATTTCTCCAAAAAGTACGACATTTGTCCCCATGTGCAGTTGCAAACCGCAGTCTTGCTTTTTAATGGCGGTTTTGGAGCAGTGTCTTCTTCCTTGCTGAGCGGCCTTTCAGGTTATGTCGATATAGTACTTGTTTTACTGTGGAAATAGATACTTTTGTACCTGTTTCCTCCGGCATCTTCACAAGGTCCTTTGCTGTTGTTCTGGGATTGATTTGCACTTTTCGCACCAAAGTACGTTCATCTCTAGGAGACAGAACACGTCTCCTTCCTGAGCGGTATGACGGCTGCATGGTCCCATGGTGTTTTGGCTGATTTCTTTTGATTTTCCCATGATGTCGAGCAAAGAGGCACTGAGTTTGAAGGTAGGCCTTGAAATACATCCACAGGTACACCTACAATTGACTAAAAGTATGTAAATAGCCTATCAGAAGCTTCTAAAGCCATGACATCATTTTCTGGAATTTTCCAAGCTGTTTAAAGGCACAGTCAACTTAGTGTATGTAAACTTCTGACCCACTGGAATTGTGATATAGTGAATTATAAGTGAAATAATCTGTCTGTAAACAATTGTTGGAAGAATTACTTGTGTCATGCATAAAGTAGATGTCATAACCGACTTGCCAAAACTATAGTTTGTTAACATGAAATCTGTGGAGTGGTTGAAAACAGAGTTTTAATGACTTCAACCTAAGTGTATGTAAACTTCCGACTTCAACTGTATGTGTAACATTATTTGCAAGGCTCGCGCATGCAACACAGGCAGTCTAGTCAGCAAGTTATGCCTAGCAAGGGCAGCTCGATATGGCCAAAATATCATATCACAATATTTTTGACAGTATAACGTTATTATAAAATTCACCCAACTTATTGTGAGAAGCTTGTGGAAGGCTACACGAAACGTTTTCCTTCGACCTCATGGCTTGGTTTTTGCTCTGACATGCACTGTAAACTGTGGGACCTTATATAGACAGGTGTGTGTCTTTACAAATCATGTCCAATCAATTGAATTTACCACAGGTGGACTCCAACCAAGTTGTAGAAACATCTCAATGATTATCAATGGAAACAGGATGCACCTGAGCTCAATTTCGAGTCTCATAGCAAAGGGTCTGAATACTTATGTGCAAGAATGTATAAAATGGGGTATTGGGGTATTGTGTGTAGAATGATGAGGAAAACGTTTTATTTAATACATTTTAGAATGTAACGTAACAAAATGTGGAAAAAGTAAAGGGATCTGAATGCTTTCCAGATGCACTGTTTGTGTGTACGTTGTTGCGTAATGCCTCATGCTGATTAAATGTGCGAAAAATGTACATGACCAAGAAAATGCAGTCTCAATAAATTCTGTAAATTATTAACAATATTTATTTTTGTTTAGCCTTTATTGGAGTGAAAAAAATAAAAGGGCTCCGTTTAAATTATTCGTTTGGAGAGTCGAGAAGAGATGGCTTCCATTATCTCTCTGTTGTTAATGTATGGAGAGTAGGTCTAGTACCCCCGTACTTAACAGGCGGACCACGGGCCGGATCTGGGTTTGTTACTACGCCGATAAATGACAATATCTATTCGGCCCTTTGCCACCTAAGAAGTTTCTGGGACCGGACCTTCTCAAATAGTACTTGACTACCCCTGGTCTAGTGCATGGTCATTCACTATTCAGAATCAGATTTGGGTTGAGCAGAAATGATCCGAATAGAATATAGAATATAGAATATAGAATATAGAATATAGCATATAGCATATAGAATATAGAATATAGCATATAGCATATAGCATATAGAATATAGAATATAGCATATAGAATATAGAATATAGCATAGGCTTTACAGACGTCATACTTTGTTTAGCCTTTTAGTAGCTACGTCTGAGTGCTCAGCGCAGCATACAGTGTTAGGGACCCTTTAGAAATTATTATAGTGAATAGCATTGGACTTCAGAGGCCATCTCCACTATCTCTCTCTGTAATAGACAGGAGTGCAGGCTGACTGCCGTACGTAATGTACCGCATGTGGCTAAAAACAGACTTTTATAAATTAGGACAGACACCTTTAAAAGAGACCAGTTACATCAGCTCTACACTCTCAGAAGAAAAGGTGCTATCTGGAATCTAAAAGGGTTATTTGGCTGTCCCCATAGGAGAACCCTTTTGAAGAACCCTATTTGGTTCCAGGTACATAGAGGGTTCTACATGGAACCCAAAAGAGTTCTACCTGGATCCAAAAAGGGTTCTCCTATGGGGACAGCTGAAGAACCCTTTTGGAAGTATTTTTTCTAAGAGTGTATTTGTAGTGTTTGTCCACCTACATAGGCCATTAAATCTACCTTCTATAAGTCTGAAAACCCTTAAATGAACACACAAACACACAAACAGCAGTAAAGATTGAGAGGAGAAGAGGGTTCTCTCGTTTCTATGTTACATTAAAACTAGTCCCCCTGTCTGTCAGTTTGAGTGGTCCTCAGGATACAGAGTGGGTTGACAAGAGCTTTTCATTTACAGTCGTATGAAAAAGTTTCGGCACCCCTGACGATTTCCATGATTTCCATTTATAAATAATTGGGTGTGTGGATCAGCAATTTCATTTTGATCTATCAAATAACTGATGGACACAGTCATATTTCAGTAGTGAAAGGAGGTTTATTGGATTAACAGAAAATGTGCAATATGCATCAAAACGAAATTAGACAGGTGCATAAATTTGGGCACCCCAACAGAAAAATCACATCAATATTTAGTAGAGCCTCCTTTTGCTAAAATAACAGCCTCTAGACGCTTCCTATAGCCTCTAATGAGTGTCTGGATTCTGGATGAAGGTATTTTGGACCATTCCTCCTTACAAAACATCTCCAGTTCAGTTAGGTTTGATGGTTGCCGAGCATGGACAGCCCGCTTCAAATCATCCCACAGATTCTCAATGATATTCAGGTCTGGGGACTGGGATGGCCATTCCAAAACATTGTACTTGTTCGTCTGCATAAATGCCCGGGTAGATTTTGAGCAGTGTTTTGGGTCGTTGTCTTGTTGAAATATCCAGCCCCGGCGTAACTTCAACTTTGTGACTGATTCTTCAACATTATTCCCAAGAATCTGCTGATATTGAGTGGAATCCATGCGACCCTCAACTTTAACAAGATTCCCAGTACCGGCACTGGCCACACAGCATGTGTTTTTCTTGGAACGCTGTGTTCTTTTGCCGCCATGCATAACGCCCCTTGTTATGACCAAATAACTCAATCTTTGTTTCATCAGTCCACAGCACCTTATTCCAAAATGAAGCTGGCTTGTCCAAATGTGCGTTTGTGGCGTGTGTGCAGAAAAGGCTTCTTCCGCATCACTCTCCCGTACAGCTTCTCCTTGTGCAAAGTGCGCTGAATTGTTGAACGATGCACAGTGACACCATCTGCAGCAAGATGATGTTGTAGGTCTTTGGAGGTGGTCTGTGAGCTGTTTTTGACCGTTCTCACCATCCTTCGCCTTTGCCTCTCCGATATTTCACTTGGCCTACCACTTCTGGCCTTAACAAGAACTGTGCCTGTGGTCTTCCATTTCCTCACTATGTTCCTCACAGTGGACACTGACAGCTTACATCTCTGCGATAGCTTTTTGTAGCCTTCCCCTAAACCATAATGTTGAACAATCTTTGTTTTCAGGTCATTTGAGAATTGTTTTGAGGCCCCCATGTTGCCACTCTTCAGAGGAGAGTCAAAGAGAACAACAACTTGTAGGTGGCCACCTTAAATACCTTTTCTAATGATTGGATGCACTTGTCTATGAAGTTCAAGGCTTAATGAGCTCACCAAACCAATTGTGTGTTCCAATTAATCAGTGCTAAGTAGTTACAGGTATTCAAATCAACAGAATGACAAGGGTGCCCACATTTTTGCATAGCCTATTTTTCACGTTCATCTCTGTCTCTGTCTCTCTGTCTCTGTCTCTGTCTCTCTGTCTCTCTCTGTCTCTCTGTCTGTCTGTCTCTCTCTGTCTCTCTGTCTGTCTCTCTCTCTCTCTGTCTCTCTCTCTCTGTCTTTCTGTCTGTCTCTCTGTCTCTGTCTCTGTCTCTCTCTCTCTCTCTCTCTCTCTCTCTCTCTGTCTCACCCTCTTTATTCTCTTATCCCAGTCCAAACCCTATCACTGCCCGTCAGAGATGCGGGAAAGCTCTCTTAGCCAATCAGAAGGGAGGGAGGTGACAGGCAGAGAGAGATGGTATGGTATGGTAGGGCGGAGGGCGAGAGGGAGAGGTTAGAGGGTGAAGGGTGGTTTTTTGTCAGGCTTAGAGCAGAACCTCACTGGCCTCTTAAAGCATGCATGTGCACGAGCACACACACAGCCAAGTTTGAGGGCCCCTGGGTTATTAGAGGAGAATGAGGGGTTGGGAGTTTGAGGGCCCCTGGGTTATTAGAGGAGAATGCGGGGTTAGGAGTTTGAGGGCCCCTGGGTTATTAGAGGAGAATGCGGGGTTGGGAGTTTGAGGGCCCCTGGGTTATTAGAGGAGAATGAGGGGTTGGGAGTTGGTATTTAACAGTTGCCTTTGAGTATCACCTTCTCTCAAGTCGCTAATAAATTCCTCTGTTGTCAACGGTGCCTCCATTATAGATGGAGTAAAAGGTCAAATCCATGGATGGGACCCGCTAGTCCTCAGAGTAGCACCCCAAGGCCCTAGAGCTCTCTTTGTTTATTTAATATATGAGAGAGAGACAACCAAGGAGGGCCTACAGCAGCACCTAGATCCTCTGCACAGATTCTGTCAGACCTGGGCCCTGACAAGAAGGGCCTTCCATGCCATCAAAAGGAACAGAAAAGTTGACGTATTGAGACTGCATGCATCATTCTGCAAAATATATCCTCTGTGTACATCGTAAAACACCAAATAATGCATGCAGAGCAGAATTAGTCCGATACACCCTAATTATCAAAACTACCTAAAAGGAAGTGATTCCCAAACCTTCCATTAGAAAGCCATCACTTACAGAGAGATGAACCTGGAGAAGAGTCCCCTAAGCAAGCTGGTCCTGGGGCTTTGTTCACAAACACAAACAGACCCCACAGAGCCCCAGGACAGCAACACAATTAGACCCAACCAAATCAGTTGTGGGATATGATAGAATCACATACAATCACTAGCATCCCAAAAACTGTTTTCCGCAATGTGGCTGACGCAACAGAGCATAACTTTTTTTTTAATGTTGAGAAACTATTAAGCTATTTCTTCACATTATAAGCACACCAATGCACACAAGGCAGTAGGCTATAAGATCCACAAGGCAGTAGGCTATAAGATCCACAAGGCAGTAGGCTATAAGATCCACAAGGCAGTAGGCTATAAGATCCACAATGGCAGTAGGCTATAAGCGCGAATGTTCTATTAGTGGGAAAACACCATTATCAACACCATTATCAAAACCGCAAATGTGATTATGCAGGTCATGCTTTTATTATAAAGGTGCATTTTTATGGTGAACATTATCTTCCCCAAACTTGAAAGCCACACGCTGCTTCTGTCTGCCAGTTAGGTTCTACACCCCTTGTAAAGCTGATTAATGTATGTATGCCAGTTAGGTTCTACACCCCTTGTAAAGAGGATTAATGTCTGTCTGCCAGTTAGGTTCTACACCCCTTGTAAAGAGGATTAATGTCTGTCTGCCAGTTAGGTTCTACACCCCTTGTAAAGAGGATTCATGTGCTTAATTTTAAGAAGTTCTATTTGGCCACTTTAGTTGTGATACCAACCTTATCAAAACATAAAGGCCTATGGGCCAGGCTACTTGAGGTGTGCGACCTAGGCATTGTTTCTTGCCTTACGCTGGCCATCATTCACAAGTGATAATATATAATTCACAAGTGATAGGCTAATATTGTCACCCATCAGACTATTCTTGATTTAATCTGGTCTTTGCATACACTAAATAATATATTGTGAAATTAGTTTTGATTTAGAATGGACCATTATCATGCACAGAACAAGAGCAGGGAAAAATACATGTCATCTATGGACTTAAATAGTGAATGGAGGAAGCTGTTTAATTCTCATGCCAGCCAGGTAGGCTATACTCCTGTTGGAAAGAAAAGCAATGTGATTTAATTTACTTTAATTTCATTTCAAAAGCACTCTTTATGATGTCTATAGCAGCTTGTTTGTTTACTTGTTTCTCTAGGAGAGGCATCCGTGTTATACTGTATCACTATCTGCCTTTGATTCAAATCCCTGCCAGTGGTATTGATGTTTCTTGTGTTGTCTTGTCAGTTTCTCGTGTGGCGTTGTCAGAAACACTAAAACGCACACGCATACACATTTAGTTGAGAATGAGAGTGACGTCTCCATGCTGTGATGATTGAGTGGACTCTTGACCCTGTCAACATCATTCTAGGGAGGACAGACAAGTCACACACACACACACACACACAGTGCATTTCATTTTATGGACAACAAAGTATGATGCTGTTTGGTCGATTAGAGCATGGTGTTAATAAAGTTATAGATTGCAATCCTGTTTTACAGTATGACATCATGGCCTCAAAGGTGACTGTAAATAACTTGGTTGAATGATTCCTGCACAGTACAATACCAAAATATTTTGAGTATCCTTTCTGGAAAGGTGTAGTAGTATATGATTGGTAGTGAGATTAAATGTTAGGGGGTTTTGATCTCAGGAGTGGCACACTTGGCACACTGGATTCAGAGTGTGTGCCTGGAGCGGAATCAAAGATTTTATCAAGCCTTCCAACAAGGATTGAAGCTGTCTGGTCTTGTTTGGTAGAGAAGAGAGGGAAGGGTAAACAGGAGATTGATGGTTAATTAGAATGGAGGGGGTTGGAGAGAGCGACAGAAGAGAGAGAGCGACAGAAGAGAGAGAGCGACAGAAGAGAGAGAGCGACAGAAGAGAGAGAGCGACAGAAGAGAGAGTGAGAGCGACAGAAGAGAGAGAGCGACAGAAGAGAGAGAGCGACAGAAGAGAGAGAGCGACAGAAGAGAGAGAGCGACAGAAGAGAGAGAGAGAGCGACAGAAGAGAGAGTGAGAGCGACAGAAGAGAGGGCGAGAGACAGAGAAAGACAGAGGAGAGAGAGATGGGGACGTTCATTATAATGCGGGTCTCTGGTAGTGGTTGGAACTGTCGATCTGCGGTCAAGAACGCTGAGTTCATCTCAGCCTATGCTGCCCTTCAGTCCCTTGACTTGTTGTCCCTGACTGAGAGATGGATGACCTCAGAGAACACTGTTACTCCAGCTGCTCTCTCTTCATCTGACTATGTTTTCTCTCATAGTCCGAGAGCATCTGGTCGTTGTGGTGGTGGCACAGGTTTACTAAATGGAGATTTTCTCTTTACTCCCTCTCTCTCACCTGTCCATCTCCTCATTTGAATGACATGCCGTCACATTTGTCCACTCCACTCATCTATCACTCACCAGGTGCCCTTGGAGAGTTCCTCAATGAGCTTGACACCTTGATAAGCTAATTTCCTGACGATTGCTCACTGCTCTTCGTATTTGGTGACTTCAACCTCCCGATGTCTGCCTTCGATTAATTTCTTTCTGCCTCTTCGACCCTACTTTCCTCCCTTTCCGCTTCCTATGACTAGCACTGTCCCCTTTCCTCTCAGCCGGGTCGGCTCTCCCCTCCTGCTCCATGGCTGAGTGACTCATTGCGAGCTTACAGAACAGGGCTGTGGGCAGCTTCTCTTCCTCTGTATCCGCTGCTAAAGCCACTTTCTACCACTCCAAATTTCAAGCTTCTGCCTCTAACCCTAGCAAACTCTGTTCCACATTCTCCCCACTCCTTAATCCTCCACCCCCTCCCTCCTCCCTCTCTGTGGATGACTTTGTCAACCACTTTGACGACATCCGCTCATCATTCACTCAGCCTATTGAGTCCACTGGTCTCACTCACACAGAACTACTCTACACCTAGACTTCTTTCTCTCCTCTCTCTCCAGATGTCATCCTGCGACTAGTGAGGTCTGGCCAGCCGACAACCAGCCCGTTCGACCTCATCCCCTCCCCTTCTCCAGACAATCTCTGGAGACCTTCTCCCATTCCTCTCTTCCCTCAACTCATCCCTGACCACTGGCTGCGTCCCTTCGGACTTCAAAATGGCTGAGTTGCTCCCCTCTTCAAGAAACCAACACTCTACTCATCTGACGTCAAAAACTATAGACCTGTATCCCTTCTTTCTTTTTTTTCCAAAACGCTTGAGCGTGCTGTCTCTGATCAACTTTCTCGTTTTCTCTCCCTAACCAGTTAGGCTTCAAGACTGGTCACTCAACCGAGAATGCTCTTAGATAGATAGATAGGTACTTTATTGATCCCCCGGGGGGGAAATTTCATAGACCTTCTCTTTGTCATGGAGGCTTTCCTCACTGCCAAAGCTGACTCTCTCTCCTCTGTTCTTATCCTCGTAGATCTATCCGCTGCCTTCGACACCGTGAACCATCAGATCCTCCTCTCCACCCTCTCAGGGCTAAGCGTCTCAGGCGCTGCATACCCTTGGATTGCATCCTACCTGGCAGGCCGCTCCTACCAGGTGACGTGGAGAGGATCTGTGTCTACTCTCACTACTGGTGTACCACAGGGCTCGGTTCTAGGCCCTCTCCTCTTCTATCTATATACCAAGTCATTCCGCTCTGTCATATCCTCACATGGTCTCTCCTATCATTGCTATGTGGATGACACTCTCCTTCCCCCCTTCTGACACCAAGGTGGCAACACGCATCTCTGGGTGCCTGGCAGATACTGTATCTTAACTTGTATGTCAAGCTCAACCTCGACAAGACGGAACTGCCCTTCTTCCCGGCGAAGGCCTGCTCAAAGACCTCTCCATCAAGGTTGACAACTCCACAGTGTCGCCCCCCCCCCAGAGTGCAAAGAACTTTGGCTTGGACAACACCCTGTCATTCTCTGTAAACATCCAAAAAGTGACCCGCTCCTGCAGGTTCATTTTCTACAACATGCGGAGAGTACGAACCTACCTCACACAGGAAGCGGTGCAGGTCCTAATCCAGGCACTTGTCCTCTCCCATCTAGACTACTGCAACTTGCTGTTAGTATTCAGACCCCTTGACGTTTTCCACATTTTGTTACGTTACAGCCTTATTCTAGAATGGATTAAATAAAAATGTTACTTCATCAATCTACATAGAATACCCCAAAATGACATAGCGAAAACAGGTTTTTCAAAATGTTTGCAAATGTTTTCAAAATAAAATACAGAAATACCATATTTACATAAGTAGTCAGACCCTTTGCTATGATACTTGAAATTGAGCTCAAGTGCACCCTGTTTCCATTGATCATCCTTGAGATGTTTCTACAACTTGATTGTAGCCCACCTATGGTAAATTCAATTGATTGGACATGAAAACCAAGCCATGAGGTCGATGAAATTGTCTGTAGAGCTCAGAGACAGGATTGTGTCGAGGCACAGATCTGGGGAAGGGTACCAAAACATTTCTGCAGCCTTGAAGGTCCCCAAGAACACAGTGGCTGGCCAAACTGAGCAATCGGGGGAGAAGGGCCTTGGTCAGGGAGGTGTGCAAGAACTCAATGGTCACTCTGACAGAGCTCTAGATAGATAGATAGATAGGTACTTTATTGATCCCCCGGGGGGGAAATTTCATTTCCACAGAGTTCCTCTGTGGAAATGGGAGAACCTTCCAGAAGTACAGCCATATCTGCAGCACTCCACCAATCAGACCTTTATGATAATGTGGCCATACGGAAGCCGCTACTCATTAAAAGGCAGGACAGCTTGTAGTTTGCCAAAAGGCACCTAAAGGACTCTCAGACCATGAGAAACTCAGACTGGTCTGAAGAAACCAAGATTGTACTCTTTGGCCTGAATGCCAAACGTCACGTCTGGAGGAAACCTGACACCATCCCTACGGTGAAGCGTGGTGGTGGCACCATCATGCTTTGGGGATGTTTTTCAGCAGCAGGGACTGGGAGACTAGTCAGGATCGAGGCAAAGATGAACGGAGCAGTACAGAGATCCTTGATGAAAACCTGCTCCAGAGCCTCAGACAGGGGCGAAGGTTCACCTTCCAACATGACCACGACCCTAAGCACACAGCCAAGACAATGCAGGAGTGGCTTCGGGACTGAGCCCGGACTTGAACCCGATCGAACATCTCTGGAGAGACCTGAAAATAGCTGTGCAGCAACGCTCCCCATCCAACCTGACAGAGCTTGAGAGGATCTGCAAAGAAGAATGGGAGAAACTCCCCAAATATAGTTTGCCAAGCTTGTAAAGTCATACCTAAGAAGACTCAAGGCTGTAATCACTGCCAAAGGTGCTTCAACAAAATACTGATTAAAGGGTCTGAATACTTATGTGAATGTGATATTTTATAAATTTGCAAAAAATCTAAAAAATAGTTTTTGCTCCGTCATTATGGGCTATTGTGTGTAGATTGATGAAGGGAATTTTTTTTATAAATAAGGCTGTAACGTAACAAAATTTGGAAAAAGTCAAGGGGTCTGAATACTTTCCGAATGCACTGTAGATGTGACAGATCACAGAAAGGGGGAGGAGTGGCTATATACACTACATTACCAAAAGTATGTGGAAACCTGCTCGTCGAACATCTCATTCCACAATCATAAGCATTAATATGGAGTTGGTCTCACCCTTTGCTGCTATTTGTATTTAGTATGCTTTTCCTGGGGTCCGGCAAAATTATCTTAGCTGCTAGTATATAATTACTATGTAATTCAGTGAAGCAATGATAGACCTACTCCTAATATCCTAAATACATTATAATGCACGTCATATCCTGATGCCCAACGCTTCAAGCCCACCCTTCTCCATGTCCACCCCTCTCTTTCGCTCTCTCCCCACCCGCAAAATTGCTGTTGCAGCTTGAGCCCTAATCAAAATCAAATCAAATTTATTAATGAAGCGCTTTTTACATCAGCCGATGTCACAAAGTGCTATACAGAAACCCAGCCTAAAACCCCAAACAGCAAGCAATGCAGATGTAGAAGCACGGTGGCTAGGAAAAACTCCCTAGAAAGGCAGGAACCTAGGAAGAAACCTAGAGAGGAACCAGGCTCTGAGGGGTGTCCAGTCCTCCTCTGGCTGTGCCGGGTGGAGATTATAACAATTCATGGCCATTAAGGCCAGTTCTTTCTCCAAGATGTTCAAATGTTCATAGATGACCAGCAGGGTCAAATAATAATAAAAGTAGTTGTGGAGGTTGCAACAGGTAAATACATCAGGAGTGAATGTCACTTGTTTTTTCAGTGCAATAGAGCGCAGGTGCGGTAGAGCGAGATGAAAACAGCAGCCCTACAGTACACTTGTCTGTCCATCAAGCATGTAAACAAGCTTACCTGGTCCCTAGCAAGCTGCTCTGTCCACACTGTTTGGAGTAATTTAATGAGGTAACTGTAAAAACGATGTTATATTCACAGGTCAAAAAAGGAACAGAAAGGAACAATATAAACTGGTACTTTTCTTTTGTTTCTAACCGGTTCTGAACTTTATTATGCTGGTTGGAACAGTGGAAGGAATGAAAACAATATTGGTTCTGTTCAGAAGCGCATACAGATGTAGGCTCTTAATTTGATCACTCTTTTGTAAAAAGGCTTCTAAAGTTTGTAATTTCCACTACAATGTCAGACTTGATTTGCCCTAACGAAATATGTATCAACCCCATACATTTCCATTAATTATAATCCACATAATAATTCACATTTCCTGTTGCTCCAGGATTATTTTCCTGCTGTAGCTAACTGGCTTGAATTAAGATCCTACATCAATCAATGTATATAGCCTGAGAGTGGACCATTCCATATGCACGCAAGTTATACCTCTGATATTAAGGACACACACTACACAAACACATTGGCTAACATATCTTGTGCACGATAGCGTGAAGCGTCTCAGTATCTTATTGGACGTTAATTATGTGTTGTCTGGGGTTAGGTTTCACATTGGCCAGCTGAAAATAAATTTCAGTCACAGTTTATGCTAACAGGGCAGAGAAGGGGGAGAGAGAGCGAGAGGGATGGGGGAAGGAAAGTGAGCGAGAGTGCTGGGTAGAGATATTGGCTTAGTATTTCACAAGGAGATGTCATCGATGACAATGATCCTTTTCTCTCTCTCTCTCCCTCTGTCTCTCGCTCACTCGCTCTCTCTCTCTCTCTCTCTGTCTCTCTCTCTCTCTCCCTCTGTCTCTCCCTCTCTCTCTCTCTGTTTCTCTCTACCTCTTTCTCTCTCTCTCTACCACTTTCTCTCTCTCTCTACCTCTTTCTCTCTCTCTTTCTCTCTCTCTACCTCTCTCTCTCTCTCTCTCTCTCTCTCTCTCTCCAGAAAAGGGAAGCCCCCTGTCATGGCGTCTCCATCCTTCCTCCTCCTCTTCCCCTCCCTGGGTTGGTTGTCTGCTGTGACATCATCAGGTAGGCTTCTACTACTAGCCTCACACACTCATGTTTGTCTCATGCCATTGTTACCGCTGTAGAGAGAGAGTGGTGTGTTAAAACATTGGAATGTTATGTCGGACATCAGTTGCAGAGTCCTGTATTTGCACACATTGGAAAAGGTGGTTGGTTGATCAAACGGCAGCAGTCAAACAGCACCAGATCAATAGTGAAGGTGAAGGTAAATATATTGGACTGGGCCGTGACAAAGTCCAGGGACAGACAGAGACATGATGGGCTACATGTTGACCCCCCATACAGCCCGGGAAAACACGTATTAAATATATGTTTAATAACCACTACTACTATAGGACAAATAATATGTCAAACATAATAAACGAAGAGTTTTGGTATAATAACCATGTAAATGGTGTCTCTCCTGAATGGTGCAATCTCAGGGACCATATTTCAGGAATGTTAAACTATGCTCCCAGTCTCTGAGTTCAGAACATGGAGCAACAGAGAGGGCTGGACCCGGAGTGGAGCGATGTCCTTTCAATGCACTGGCTTCTGCTCAAATGGACTCTGTCCATTGGAAGTCGGTTAAAGTGAACTGCTCTGGGTCTGTGTTCCCTCCTCACACAATGTTGGGTCAATCTGAGTGATCTAGAATGTTTGGTCATTTGGTTTTGTCTCTCTCTGTGACCATGTCTGGTGGTGGTTTAACAGGACTCACTTCCATAGGGAGTCCTCAATTCTCTCCTCTCCCTCTCCTCTCCTCCTCTCCTCCTCCTCTACCCAGAGCCCAAGGGTCCATGGAATATGAGGGTATTAACCTGGAGCACTCCCTTATGAATTAAACTGAAAAAGGTTGAGTCTCTGTCGGCCAGCTGATGAGTATTCAATGAGTTGAACACGTCTTTGGAAGGAGAGTGGATAGAAATCCCACAAAGGACTCTCACACTAATACATGGGTATAGACTATGGGATGAAACTAAGCCTCGCTTTGTTTCTGGACTTTTAGAAAGTCAGAGTGGGTATGGATACGCTTCAGACCGGTGACGAAACATGTCATTTTAACCATAAAAGTTTGCTTATTGGCGATAATGATAAGTCTACTGCATACTACTGTTTTATTTCTTTATTTTCAAATGGTCACTAGTGAGCTTTCTCTGGTTTTCAGTTGTTGATATGCATTACTGAAGTGTTTAGAATGTGTACCACCTGGCGACTGTGGGTAGCTTAAAGTCTGATGCTAGTGTCTGTCTTTAACCTGTGGTCCTTAGTTCACCTGGAAATAGGCTGCCCCCCAAACTGCTCCAAACACTTCCAGTTTATAGAATCTACTGATACTATCTAGATAACAACTGGGCCTCAAACAGAGGCTGGGTCCTAAATGGCACCTTATACCCTCTACTGTAGTGCAGTACTTTTGACCAGAGCCCTATGAGGAATAGGATGCCATCT
This sequence comes from Thymallus thymallus, assembly GCA_023634145.1. Lineage (NCBI taxonomy): Eukaryota > Metazoa > Chordata > Actinopteri > Salmoniformes > Salmonidae > Thymallus > Thymallus thymallus. The sequence continues at coordinate 3,404,504 of CM042401.1, read as the reverse complement.
GGGACGCAATCCGAGGCTGAGCATTCTCCGGGCAGCCCAGTGTTCCTCAACAACCGTGAAACATCTGTACACAAAGAACAGCTGCTGATAGTGGGAGCAAACACACACTCCTAGATACAGACCCCAGTCTTTCCTTTCAGCAGCCTTCTGAAGATATGCTGTGTGTGCGTGCCTGTCTGCCTGCCTGCCTGCCTGCCTGCCTGCCTGCCTGCCTGCCTGCCTGCCTGCCTGCCTGCCTGCCTGCCTGCCTGCCTGCCTGCCTGCCTGCCTGCCTCTAGGCCTAAAAAAAGTATCCCTTGATCATATGTAGTAATTGCTATAGGATGTTGTAGAATACTACAGTAAACACTACAGTAATTTCTGCAAGAAAACTACACTATAAAAAAAGAGCAGAAGCGCTGAACTAGCCATTCAAACCCCTGTCAAATATAATAAAACACATACACTACAGTAAATATTACAATAATGTCTGCAAAAACACTACAGTGAATACTATAGTATTTCTACCAACGTGTACTATAGTATTTTGTTCATGTGTTTATGTTTTGTATATAAAACTCTAGGGCCTAGTTGCAACCATCAATGGTGACTAGATTATCACCAGCTGATCCCTTGTTAAACGGTTATCTTTTAGTCCTCATTGCAATTCTGCCCTCTGGTGGTTATTATCATCATCGTAACAATTTGATCCTGGAATTTTATCCAACGGCGATTTATCTATTTCAAAATCATTCCGTACAACTCACAAAATTGGGAAGAAAAAGGGGTAAAAAATAATAATAACATTCCTCATTTGTGGCAATTTACCCAACGTGTTGTAGGAATGGAAAACTAATGTTGATGTAGCCTACACATATTATTTTATTTGTTTCCAATTTATGTTATCCAACTGTCTTTAAAAGAAAAGTGTCTGGTCATTTCTTATCAAGATTGGGTGTAAAATATCCCTGGACTGTCCACATTTGAAATGTGTAACAAAATAAAGTCAATTCGGAGTTATAAAAAAATCAAAATCTAATTTTTTAATTTTTAATTTTTCTGGCATATGTTATATTATTTTGCCATTATTTTGCCAACAGATCTGCTAGTTTATTCTTGCGGGGTTTTGGTTGGAAGGGAGTTTTCTATAGTCTCCTGTTTAGTAGAGTTTAAGCACAGTGCTACATTCTGGCGGTTGGTTGCAAGCTCTCTAGTTGTCTTGTCTACGAATGGTTGTTGTTTCAGTCATTTCTACACTTTAATGTATTCAGCAGACGTGGCTCTGAGCTGCAAGCTCTATAGGGCATTCCTGGAAATCTCACACACGCGCACACACACACACTACAATTTCAGAGCCCTCTGTCTGAGCCCTTCAAAGAGCAGCACGTAGGTGTGTTTAGGGTTTGTATCATGGCTGGGCCAAGTTACCGACAAGCAGTTCTAGAAGGAACGGAAAAAGAACCAGAAGATAACTTTCAAAGGGTGAGATGGAGGGATGTATGGTATGAAGGATGCATTTCAACTAGCACCATAACATTGTGAGAATGATAGGGTAATAAACTTCTAATATGCTACTAGTTAGGGTAGGGTGACCACATTTAAAATACCCAAATGTGCCACAACAGGATGATTTTGCGGGACATTTTGTGGGACAGTGTAGCCTAAATTAATACAAAATGTTGGCGGCATTCGTCACATTTTACCGGTGAAACGTTCAATCTGGACATGATTGTTTGGTTGCGGGACATGGGACAAAGGGCAAAAATGCATGACTGTCCCGCACAATCTGGGACATGTGGTCACCCCAGTTCAGGGTGCCACTCAGAGAGATCACAACAGATAAACTTCAGTATTCAGCGTTTGTCCAGGTCCCCAGGACATCGGGAGATGCCTTTAATACCATCCACTATGGGAAACGTGAGCACATAAAATGCCTTCAGAAAGTATTCACACCCCTTGACTTTTTCCACATTTTGTTGTGTTACAACCTGAATTTAAAATGTATTAAATTGCGATTTAATCATGGGCCTCACGCAGCGGTCTAAGGCACTGCATCGAAGTGCTTGAGGAGTCACTACAGACCCGGGTTCGATCCCAGCCTGTATCACAGCCGGCCGTGATCGGGAGACCCATGAGGCAATGCACAATTGGCCCAGCGTCGTCCGGGTTAGGGAAGGGTTTGTCCGTCCGGGATTTCCTTGCCCCATCGCACTCTAGCGACTCCTTGTGGCGGGCCGGGTGCCTGCAAGCTTACTTCGGTCGGTGTTTCCTCCGACACATTGGTGCGACTGTCTTCTGGGTTAAGCGAGCAGTGTGTCAAGAAGCAGTGAGGTTTGGCAGGGTCGGGTTTCAGAGGACACATGGCTCTCGACCTTCGCCTCTCCAGAGTCCGTAGGAGTTGCAGTGAAGGGACAAGACTGTAACTACCAATTGAGGAGAAAAAGGGGTAAAAGTACAAAAAAAGTATAAGTATTCAACCTTTGTTATGGTAAAAAATTTGCTTAACAATTCACATATGACGTTGCATGGACAATAATAGTGTTTAACATGATTTTTTTATGATTACTTTATCTCTGTACCCCACACATTATATGTAAGGTCCCTCAGTTGAGCAGTGAATTTCAAACACCAGGGAGATTTTCCAATGCCTCCAAAGAAGGTCACCTATTGGTAAGAATACAAATATCCCTTTGAGCATGGTGAAGTTATTAATTACACTTTGGATGGTGTATCAATACACCCAGTCACTACAAAGATATAGACTTCCTTCCTAACTTACTGTACTTGCCGGAGAGGAAGGAAACAGCTCAGGGATTTCACGAGGCCAATGGTGACTTTAAAACAGTTAGAGTTTAATGGCTGTGATCGGAGAAACCTCAGGATGGATCACCAACATTGTAGTTACTCCACAATGCTAACCTAATTGACAGAGTGAAAAGAAGGAAGCCTGTACAGAATACAAATGTTCCAAAACATGTATCCTGTTTGCAATAAGGCACTAAAGTAATACTTCAAAAAATGTGGCAAAGCAATTCACTTTTTGTGCTGAATACAAAGTGTTATGTTTGGGGAAAATCCGTTACAGACATGACTGCGTACCACTCTTCATATTTTCAAGCATAGTGGTAGCTCCATCATGTTATGGGTATGCTTGTAATCGTTAAGGACTGGGGAGTTTTTAAGGATAGAAAATAAACAGAATGGAGCTAAGCACAGGGAAAATCCTAGAGGAAAACCTGGTTCAGTCTGCTTTCCAACGGACACTGGGAGACAAATTCCCCTTTCAGTTAGTGGCCTAGTTACAGTTTTGACTTAAATCTGCTTGAAAATCTATGGCAAGACTTGAAAATGGTTGTCTAGCAACGATAAACAACCAATTTGACATATCTTGAAGAATTTTTAAAAGAATATATTGTACAATCCAGGTGTGGAAATCTCTTAGAGACTTACCCAGAAAGACTCACAGCTGTAATCACTGCCAAAGGTGATTCTAACATGTATTGACTCAGGGGTGTGAATACTTATGTAAATTATATATTTCTGTATTTAATCTACAATACATTTGATAGAAATTTCTAAAAACATGTTTTCACTTTGTCATTCTGGGGTATTGTGTGTATATTAAATAAAAAAATATTTAATACATTTTGAATTCAGGCTGTAACGCAACAAAATGTGGAATAAGTCAAGGGGTGTGAATACTTTCTGACACTGTATTACCATCTAGTAGGCTCACGGCTTGCTAGGGCGTTGTGGATGGGGATGGGCAGGCCTTAAACTGCACGCTAGGCATTGTTTCTATTTTAACCTTAACCCTTACCTTAACTAGTGGGAATTAATACCTAAACTTAACCGTTTCCTGTTTTAACAACCTTAACCCTTACCTACTTTCACTTCAGGCATAGACTGTATTTTATATTGGCTCATGATGACCAACACCCCACACAAAAACTAGTTACCTCTGACATTTAGGGAAGAACCACCATCATTCAGTCAGTAATATTGGTTACCCAGAAGTAAAACTCATAAAAGTTTTCACTTCCCGCTTACACGTGAATCTGTCCACGAGAGATTAGTCAGTGAGTGTTTTGCCATCTGTGTGTGTGTGTGTGTGTGTGTGTGTGTGTGTGTGTGTGATATGTGCGGTGTGTGCGCATATTTGCATGAGAGATCACTGTGTACACTTATGTGTCTGTGTGTCTGTGTGCGTGTGTGTGTTGAGAGGGGTAACTGTAACCCAACCAACTTATCTATATTTACACTCAGCAAGTGATGTGGTTGTGAGGGTATTCCTTTTTTTATTGGCTAGTGAGTCGACCCCGGGTAGACTACGGCTATCACGTTTCAAAGGAGAATGGGGATAATGGTCCTACGGCTCAATTGAATCCAACCTGCATAGAAGGGGTTCATGCAGTACCGTTTCCTTTTTTTTTATTCTTCACATTTTCAAACAGTCCATTTAGATTTTAAAAAAGTCTGTCTGTCTGTCTGTCTGTCTGTCTGTCTGTCTGTCTGTCTGTCTGTCTGTCTGTCTGTCTGTCTGTCTGTCTGTCTGTCTGTCTATCTATCACCAGCAGTACTAGACCTGCACAAGTTGTTCTGCTTCCACAAGCACATACAATTCTAGCATCAGTAGTTCTACATTCGTTCCTAGCCCAGCTAGCATGGACACTGACAGTTGTGAATCTGATGCAGCAGAAGAGCTACTGCCCCCTTACCCGGGAAAGCACCGAACAACAGACAGGGACGTTGGACCATCGAAGAGGCGCAAATATGATGAGAACTACATTGATTTGGGGTTCACTTATACTGGGAGTAGTGCTTTTCTTCAGCCAAAGTGTGTTATGTCACAACTCGATGAAACCTTCACTCTTGTGCAAACATTTGGAAACAAAACATGCCAATTTGAAAAATAAGCCATAGGGGTTTTTTGGGGGGAAAATTAAGACGACTTTTGAGTAGTAAGACATGTAGAAAAGCAACAGATACCATTAATGAGAAGGTTCTAGAAGCATCTTATATGGTGAGCTACCGAGTGGCTAGGACAGGCAAGCTCCATACTATTGTGGAGGACTTAATTATTCCTGCTTCCGCGGATATAGCTGGGACAATGCTGGGACAATGCTGGGACAATGCTGGGACAATGCTGGGGGAAAAGGCCCAAAAAAACGATACAGACAATGCCTTCATCAAACACTGTTTCACGACGCATCAGAGACTTGGCAGGAGATGTTTTGAAACAATTGTTGCTTTGCATACAAGCCAGTGAATTCTATGTGTTACAGCTGGATGAGTCAACAGATGTGGCTGGCCTGGCACAGCTCCTGGTATATGTCTGTTACGTTTATGGGGGATAATTTCAATTATTTTTAAAGTACAGGACTATGGCGGTCAACATGTGTTGGTATCTGTACTGATGGTGGAAAAGCCATGACAGGGAGACATAGTGTAGTGGTAACGGTGTGCAAGCAGTTGCTCCCGACGCCACTTGGGTACACTGCAGCATCCACCGAGAAGCTCTTGCTGCCAAGGGAAGGCCTGACAGCTTGAAAGACGTTTTGGACTATAGTGAACTTTGTTAAAGCAAGGCCCCTGAACTCTTGTTTATTTTCTGCGTTATGCAATGATATGGGCAGCGACCATGTAACGCTTTTACAACATACAGAAGTGCGCTGGTTATCAAGGGGCAAAGTATTGACACGTTTTTGAAACTTTAAGCTCGTCTCTCAATTTTTCTTTACTGACCATAATTTTCACTGGTCTGACCGCTTGCATGATGACGAGTTTCTCACACGACTGACCTATCTGGGTGGTTTTGTCTCACCTGAGATAACCAGAGAACCAATAGAGGACTCTCTTTGTTTCTTAAAGGTTTGTTGAAGTTGTTTTTGTAGATATTTTCTTTGGGTAATATTCAGAGGTGGAAACTTTCTGTGGGAATTAACGTGAATATATGCAAACTAATATTAATACCATTTAAATCTAGATGTTTTTTTCATTGGATATATTTACCATATCATATGGAGACAGAGACATAAACATTTTACCTTTTACATAATTGCAAATGATTATATCCTTCTAATAGAAATAAAAAAAATAATTTAGTTACAAATTGAACTTTAATTAAATGAGTTGACTCTTCTCATGGGATGATTTCACTGAACAACAAAAGAAAGGGAATATTGAATGATCCCCAATGATCCATCGCATCTCCCAAAAACGTTTTCAACATACATCTGTAAAATGATCTGTCTAGAAACTAAAGCTTTGGTTGTCTTCCTCTAATGCTTCCATGTCTTCTCCCTGGACCTTTTCAATGTCCACCTCTTGAACATCTTCACTGTCACTTTCAAACCTTGTTGAGGGTGGCTCGTTGCCAGGCTCAAAAAGCCTCAAATTTGCCTTGATGGCCACCAATTTTTCAACCCTTGTATTGGTCAACCTGTTGCATGCTTTGGTGTGTGTGTTCCCAAACAAGGACCAGTTGCGCTCTGAGGCGGCTGATGTTGGTGGGATTTGGAGGATGATGGAGGCACCAGGTGGCTGATGAGATATGTTGGCACGACTGCCATATTGCATCTCCATCCCAAAGCCCTTGCTTGGAAGTGTACTTCGCCAGACTGCCAAGAACCTTGCCCTCATCCAGGCCAAGGTGGTGAGACACGGTAGTGATGACACCATAGGCCATCCTGCAACAGACCGGATGCTCTTGCCAGCATACTTGGGGTCCAACAAGTCTTCACGCTTTTTGATGTATTTCAGAACTGCAGTTTCCTCTGCTTGGAGCAACAGTGAAGTGGGCAGGGCAGTATGGATTTATTCTCTTACATCTGCAAGCAGAGTCTGAACATCAGACAGGATGGCATCATCTCCCTCAATCCGTGCAATGGCTACTGCTATAGGGTTCAGGAGTTTCAGGCTGCTTACCACTCTCTCCCAAAACACATAATCCAGGAGGATCCTCTTGATGGGGCTGTCCATATCGGCAGACTGTGATATGGCCATTTCTTGGAGAGACTCCTGATGACAACACCCCCACAACCGGTGTTGCTGGGCAGCTTCATTGTGGTGCTCTTATTCTTCTCACTTTGCTAGTTGAGGTTGATTGCTGCTATAACCTAACCATTTCCTTGGCTCTCTTGTAGAGTGTATCCATTGTTTTCAGTGCCATGATATCCTTGAGGAGCAGATTCAATGCATGAGCTGCACAGCCGATGGGTATGATGTGAGGGTAGGACTCCTCCACTTTAGACCAAGCAGCCTTCATGTTCACAGCATTGTCTGTCACCAGTGCAAATACCTTCTGTGATCCAAGGTCATTGATGACTGCCTTCAGCTCATTTGCAATGTAGAGACCAGTGTGTCTGTTGTCCCTTGTGTCTGTGCTCTTGTAGAATACTGGTTGAGGGGTGGAGATGATGTAGTTAATTATTCCTTGCCCACGAACATTCAACCACCCATCAGAGATGATTGCAATACAGTCTGCTTTCTCTATGATTTGCTTGACCTTAACTTGAACTCTGTTGACCTCTGCATCCAGCAAGTGAGTAGATAAAGCATGTCTGGTTGGAGGGGTGCATGCTGGGCGAAGAACATTCAGAAATCTCTTCCAAGATTGGTGTCTGATTCATAATTTTCAACTCGACTAGAAGTAGAGGGACTTTTGTCAGAGGTTGCTTGTTGTGAGCACAGAGTGAACATCATGCACTTGGTCAGATGATTCTGCATCTTTGTTGCATTCTTCACATATGATTTGTTAGAGTATTTGCAAATGTACACAGCTTTTCCTTCTACATTAGCTGCTGTGAAATGTCTCCATACATCAGATAGTGTTCGTGCAATTTTCCTGAAAATATTCCCCAAAAATATTTACAGTTAGTTAAGCAGTTAGATTAAACAACTCCTTTGTAAGATAAATGTTTTAAAATGAAACATGTATGGAAACAGGTGAATTAACACTCCTCAGTTAGCAGGCTCAAGCAAGCTAAAACCCACATGGTAGCAAAAACTAACTAGCAGAAATTGTTAACAAGTTAGAAATTATTTAAACACACTTTGCTGTAGGCTACTATTTACTAGTTAACAAAAAAATCATGTATGTCATAAAATATATTCACCCCAACCAGTATTGTAATCAAACCAGAAAGCATGTAGTCCTTGGCTCAGACAGTGTAGTAGTGTGGGCTCAATAGCATCTCATTAGTGTGCAAGATCTTGAGAATCAGCTGTACATGTGATGGAAGAATGCACTGTACATGTGATGGAAGAGTGCACTGTACATGTGATGAAGAATGCACTGTGCATGTGATGAAGAATGCACTGTGCATGCAGAGGGTTGCAATTCCATTGAATTGGGGATAGTTTAACCAAAATATGCCACAAGACCTAGAATTGCCTTATGTGTATCCCACAGAAAAAGTTTCACTGTTATAAGCAAACTTAAAACTTTTGATGAATTTAAGCAAAATTCCCCAAATTCCAGGGCATAACTTCCCATGGAAAATGGAAATTTACCAGAAAGTTTCCGACCCTTTGCAACCCTAGTAACAAGAGAGATAAATTGGGTGTTTGCATAACTTATATTCTTCAGGAATCAATAGGTACAATACATATCATTCATTTATAAGTCAAAAAAATCAACATAGCAATTAAGGATTGGCCCTTTAAGAGTGGGTGGTAAAAAAATGCCTTGTATCTAGTTCAAATTCTTCCAATGTCCTGAAGCAAGCAGTGTGAATTTATGTGTAGGGGAGTGTGCGTGTGTGTTCGCACTTACTTTTAACACCTGTTTACACTCTCTCTCTCTCTCTCTCTCTCTCTCTCTCTCTCTCTCTCTCTCTCTCTCTCTCTCTCTCTCTCTCTCTCTCTCTCTCTCTCTCTCTCTCTCTCTCTCTCTCTCTCTCTCTCTCTCTCTCTCTCTCTCTCTCTCTCTCTCTCTCTCTCTCTCTCTCCTCTCTCTCTCTCTCTCTCTCTCTCTCTCTCTCTCTCTCTCTCTCTCTCTCTCTCTCTCTCTCTCTCTCTCTCTCTCTCTCCAGGGTGTTGCCTAACACTGACCCCTCAGCCTGTCCACCTTATAGACATAGATCTATGGGATATATTATTATTCAACTTTAACTTGATGATGGACGTACATTACAGAGACATAGTTCACGGACATAGTTCAGCTTCCTTTATAAACATGTAAAAGTTGCGTATACAACTCATACCTCATCCTCAGCTTTTCACTGGAAAACAAGGATGAAGCCTCAGTGTTCTTTTTAAAGGTCAGGAAATTAACCTTTTCACATCTGAGTTCCAAATACCTTTAACAGTGTGTATTTTTTATGCGCGTGATGTCAGAATGCACTCACTGTTCCAAAATTGGATTGTTACTCAACAGGACAGTTAACCCGCACTGCCCTCAAACCAAGGCATGCTGCCTGCCAATTATCTATAGAGCGGTTGCATAGAAAAATCACCTAGCAACCACACCAGTCGCCATCTTGAAAGACCAGGTCAGTCTGGTGGAAGTCCTGAAATTGTCCAAATGGCTGGCTGTGTTTTGCTACCACCGGAAACGTTTTGTTTTTTATAAGGACCCAGAAAACGGAGGCAGTGGGAGAACCTATTCAAGTAAGTAAATATATTTTGAAAATGATCAACGATGTATTATCAAATCAAATGTTATTTGTCACATGCGCCGAATACAACAAGTGTAGACCTTACCGTGAAATTAACCAACAACGCAGTTTTAAGAAAAATAAGAGTTAAGAAAATATTGACTAAATAAACTAAAGTAAAAAGAATACACAATAAAATATCAATAACAAGGCTTTATATATACTGTTATACTGCTATATATATAGGAGGTACCGATACTGAGCAGGTAGTACAGGTAGTACAGGTAGCATTGCCTTTAAATTGTTTAACTTGGGTCAAATGTTTCGGGTAGCCTTCCACAAGCTTCCCACAATAAGTTGGGTGAATTTGGGCCCATTCCTCCTGACAGAACTCGTGTAACTGAGTCAGGTTTGTAGGCCTCCTTGCTCGCACATGCTTTTTCAGTTCTGCCCACACATTTTCTAAAGGATTGAGGTCAGGGCTTTGTGATGGCCACTCCAATACCTTGACTTTGTCCTTAAGCCATTTTGCCACAACTTTGAAAAGCATGCTTGGGGTCATTGTCTATTTGGAAGACCCATTTGCGACCAAGCTTTAACTTCCTGACTGATGTCTTGAGATGTTGCTTCAATATATCCACATAATTTTCCTTCCTCATGATGCCATCTATTTTGTGAAGTGCACCAGTCCCTTCTGCAGCAAAGCACCCCCACAACATGATGCTGCCACCCACATGGCGTTTATATTTGCGTTTTTTTTGTCTGAGGTCTTGGCTGATTTCTTTTGATTTTCCCATGATGTCGAGCAAATAGACACTGAGTTTGAAGGTAGGCCTAGAAATACATCCATAGTTACACCTCCAATTGACTCAAAGGATGTCAATTAGCCTATCAGAAGCTTCTAAAGCCATGACATCATTTTCTGGAATTTTCCAATCTGTTTAAAGGCGCAGTCAACTTAGTGTATGTAAACTTCTGACCCACTGGAATTGTGATATAGTGAATTATAAGTAAAATAATATGTCTAAACAATTCTTGGAAGAATTACTTGTCATGCACAAAGTAGATGTCCTAACCGACTTGCCAAAACTATAGTTTGTTAACATGAAATCTGTGGTTTTAATGACTTCAACCTAAGTGTATGTAAACTTCTGACTTCAGCTGTACATGTAGGTAGATGAAATACAGAAAGTAGCAGCAGCATAAAAAACAGAGGAGGCCAATGCAAATAGTCTGGGTTTCCGTTTGATTAACTATTCAGGAGTCTTATGGCTTGGGGGTAGAAGCTGTTAAGGAGCCTTTTGGACCTAGACTTGGCTCTCCGCTTGCTGTGTGGTAGCAGAGAGAACAGTCTATGACTGGGGTGGCTGGAGTCTTTGGCAATTTTTAGTGCCGTCCTCTGACACCGCCTCGTATAGAGGTCTTGGATGGCAGGAAGCTTGGCCCCATTGATGTACTGGGCCGTACACACTACCCTCTGTAGCGCCTCGCTGTCGGATGCTGAGCAGTTGCCGTACCAGACGGTGATGCAGCCAGTCAGGATTCTCTTGATGGTGCAGCTGTAGAACTTTGTGAGGATCTGGGGACCCATGACAAATCTTTTCAGTCTCCTGAGGGGGAATAGGCGTTGTCGTGCCCTCTTCACGACTGTCTTGGTATGTTTGGACCATGATAGTTTGTTGGTGATGTGGACACCAAGAAACTTGAAGCTCTCGACCTGCTCCACCATAGTCCCGTCGATGAGAATGGGGGCATGCTCGGCCCTACTTTTCCTGTAGTCCACGATCATATCCTTTGTCTTGATCAAGTTGAGGGAGACCTTGTTGTCCTGTCACCACACTGCCAGGTCTCTGACCTCCTCCCTATAGGCTCTGTCATCGTTGTCGGTGATCAGGCTTACCACAGTTGTGTCGTCAGGCAAATTTAATGATGGTGTTGGAGTCATGCTTGGCCACACAGTCGTGGATGAACAGGGCCCCTGTGTTGAGGATCAGCATTGCAGATGTGTTGTTGCCTACCCTTACCACCTGGGGGCGGCCCATCAGGAAGTCCAGGATCCAATTGCATAGGGAGGTGTTTAGTCCCAGGGTTCTTAGCTTAGTGATGAGCCTTTGAGGGCACTATGGTCTTGAATGCTGAGCTGTAGTCAATGAACAGCGTTCTCACGTAGGTGTTCTCATGCATTCTTCAGTGTTGCTTGCCTCGATGCGCGCAGCTCGTGGATGGGCCTCCCTTTGTAGTACGTAATGTAAGCATCAGAGCCTGTGTAGTAGGATTCAATCTTAGTCCTGTAATGACACTTTGCCTATTTCATGGTTCGTCGGAGGACATAGTGGAATTTCTTATAAGCGTCCGGGTCAGAGTCCCGCTCCTTGAAAGCGGCAGCTCTACCCTTTAGCTCAGTGCGGATGTTTCCTGTAATCCATGGCTTACGTACGGTCACTGTGGGAACGTCATCGATGCACTTATTGATGAAGCCGGTGACTGTTGTGGTAAACTCCTCAATGCTATCGGATGAATCCCGGAACATATTCCAGTCTGTGCTAGCGGAACAGTCCTGTTGCTTAGCGTCTGCGTCGTCTGACCACTTCCATATTGAGCGAGTTACTGGTACTTCCTGCTTTATTTTTTGCTTGTAAACCGGAATCAGGATGACAGAATTATGGTCAGATTTGCCAAATGGAAGGGTGAGGTCGAACATTGTACACGTCTCTGTGTGTGGAGTAAAGGTGGTCTAGTTTTTTTCCCTCTGGTTGCACGTGACATGCTTGTAGAAATTAGGATTGAGCATTTTCTTGTTTGCTTATGACCATATACAGCTCGTTGAGTGAGGTCTTAGTGCCAGCATCGGTTTGTGGTGGTAAATAGACAAATTCGAAAAATAAAAATAGTGTGGTCACGAGATACTCTACCTCAGGCGGGCAAAACCTTGACTTACTTTAATATTAGATTTTGCGCACCAGCTTATTGACAAATAGACACAGACCACTATCCCTTGTCTCAATGGAGGTAGCTGTTCTGTCTTACCAATGCACGGAAAACCCAGTCGGTGAAACATAAGATATTAGTTTTTATTGTTCCGTTGGTAGGATAATCTCGAACGGAGTAATCGCTGTTCTGATATCCAGAAGCTCTTTCTGGTCATAAGAGACGGTGGCAGAAACATTATGTACAAAATAAGTTACAAACAACTAAAAAAAACACACAAAATCGCACAATTGGTTAGGAGCCCGTAAAATGGCAGCCATTCCCGCCGGTGCCATTCTTCATATTTTTTCAATTTCTTTCTTGAGCGGATGGTCCCGGGGCCAGAACATAATTACAAATAATTTGTAGAATGCAAATTGACTGCAAGAATGTGAGATACTAATTTCATAACCTTTATGGCCAGTTCGCCAGGTTGCAGGTCGCAGTTGTAAATGAGAACTCGTTCTCAACTGGATAACCTGGTTAAATAAAGGTAAAATAAAAAATGTAAATAAATGCCGTTATAGTTAATTGTGCTTATGTAGCTAGCTATTAGCTCTGTAAAACAATGCTAATTGCGTCAGAGAAGTATTAGCTTGTGTTGTTCCCTTTGAAGCTGCCCTGGCCTTATCAAGACCATGGCCTATGTATTAATTTGGCCTGTTTAGCATAGCTCTGTTCTGTCCTGCCCCCTTGTGGAGCTGTCAGTTACTGTTTCTTACGGTTATATTATTCACAATTGTGATTTTTAAAGCAGTGTTATTATGTGTCAATTGAGAACAGCAGTGTTGATCAGATGGAAAAATATCTTCTTACACCACTTGGTGGTTTTCCGAGAGCATGCCACAAAGCTGTTTATTATGTCTGCCTTATCCACTGCCCCCATTTTGCGATTATAGTCAAGCACTCTGGTTTGATCTTTCACTTTCCCATCAGGTGGTCCATCTCTTCTCCTGTAGCTCCAAGGCATAGTGATTGGCCTCCTATATCTCTGTTAGAAACAGCTTAACACACTCTGCCTCAGAGGGAGATGACAAGGGGATTTGCACTCCAAGCTGGGACTCATCAAAGCCAACAGCAGGGCCAGGATGGGTGAAATGGCTAGCAGCGTTCCAGCTACCGCAGACCTCCTGTACTTCACCCACTGTTGGCCTGCCTCCATCACCACCAGCATCTTCAGAGGGACCTGGGACTTCATCGGTGGGCAAGGGGTCCTCAGATTCAGCGTTCTCAAAGTCCACAAGGTTGGGGAGCAGCTGCTCACTGCCACTGTCAGAATCTGATTCCTCACTTGTCATACTCAGAATCATTGTCAGAATTTACAAAAATCTCCTGAATTGAGTTATCGCCTTTTGAAATATATTGCTAAGGCTACAGCTTACCCCACTAGCTATATAAACAACACAACTAAATTGCTCTAAGTGAGTGTCAGGGGTGACATGATTGGCTGCTGGTGTGGTGATAAACAATCCCAGATTGTTTGTTTACATAGCAGGTTAGGATAATTAACTTGGCAGGTTAGGACAATTAACGCAGCAGGTTAGGTGAATTCATGTAGGATGTTAAGATAATGAGGTTAAGGTTAGGAAAAGGGTTAGGGTTAGGCTCAGCTAAAATGATACAGTTGTCAACAACTGTTGCCCCTGACGCAACCACTAGAAAGAGCTGTTGTAGGCCTAGCTACTCCATCTAGCCACAAACGTAAACGCATCACCAGTTGTTACAATAAATCACTATCAGAAAATGGTTTGTGTTGTAATCATTTCTTTAATTACTGTTGTATTTCTATGTTTTCAAGTACTGGAGACAAATCATGCATTCCAATTCTTGCATTGTTTGTAATGGACACAAGATGTGTGTTTAAATACTTTTTGGAAGGTTGTACTGATTAGCTAATTAGCTAAACTAAGCTATTTGCCCGCAATGTGCGGAGCCATGTTTGTTGACATCATTCAATGAATTCTGCGTGTCACGTAACAAAGATGTTATAGCAGAACAAGGTGAAGGGGGATGGTTCACTCATCTTGCGAGTAAACTTCCAGAAGTGAATGATGGGAAGTGAATGGTGGTAGACGACACACCCCCTTTGCCTTCAACATTCATACTGCAAACAGACCAAACTCATCTTGTCACCTCTTCAGACTTTTTAGAAAGTGTTTTAATCTATTATTTTGATCACTTGTGAACTCACACATGTGATGAACTGTAAATAGTAATTGCTATCAGCTGAGAGTTGGCTAAATGTTACAGCTTACGTTAGCTCACTCTTTACTCAGTTAGCGCTTGGACTAATGAACTGTAACCTATATTTTCCGATTTGGATGAGAATTGTGTTATGATTTTGCTACTTCTGAAAATTGCGTCCGAAAATAAACTGCTCACATTGAGGACATAATATTGTAGAGACTGTTTCTGCAACATGACACTTAAATTAGTATGATATGTTATGTTTGGTATGGTATGTATTCATTTGTTGATACCCATCATCCATTTCGTATGATATGTTACGAATTACAATTCGTTTGATATGGCTAACGTTGGCTAGGTGGCTAATGCTAACGTTAGCATGGTTTCTAACATTAGTTAGGGCTAGGGTTAAGGTTATGCGTTAGGTTAAAGGGGCAGAGTTAGCTAACATGCTAAGTAATTGCAAAGTAGCTATAAAGTAGTAAGTAGTTGCTAATTAGCTAAAATGCTAAAATATTTCCATGATGAGATTTGAACATGCAACCTCTGAGTCGCCAGACGCCTGCATTATACATCTTGGAAAGTGTTGTTGAAATGTTGATCTTAGGGGTGTTAATTACACGTTTGGTTTTAATGTCAGCTCTGTTTGAGATTGTGTGTGTGTGTGTGTGTGTGTGTGTGTGTGTCCAGATATCCGTGCCCTTTGAAATGTTTGAATCCTTCTCTACTGCCCATACGAAAAAATATAAATGCATGTAATG
Source organism: Thymallus thymallus (assembly GCA_023634145.1). Classification (NCBI taxonomy): domain Eukaryota; kingdom Metazoa; phylum Chordata; class Actinopteri; order Salmoniformes; family Salmonidae; genus Thymallus; species Thymallus thymallus. The sequence continues at coordinate 3,389,011 of CM042401.1, read as the reverse complement.
CCTGACAATATTACAGAGAAGAACGTCTATAACATCTAGTCTACAGGGTGGCCAAAGTGGTTCCTAATTTGGCTTGTTAAATTACTCTTTATGCATTGATCAATGGAGATATTTTTTTGTGGCCACCAAATTGTGATGTGAGAAGAAAAAAATATGTTTTATTTCACCTAATTGAAACATTCTGTCATAAAGAACACAAGTGTTCTTATCTCGAGAGGTTAAAAACCTGCTCTGGATGTGTAAATGTGTAGTTCATACGTGCATAATCTATGAGCAGAATTTGCAAGTTGCATTTCCCCTTGGACACGATCTTGTGGATGTCGTGTGAGATGGATGAGATTTTGATGCGCAGGCAGTCCTCGATTGACTTGTTTGAAAGCCAGTTCCTGTTATGAATCTATACTGCGTTCTTGTGCAACACTTGCATAACAAGTTAGCTATATTTTCAGCACCAGGCGCTGTTCACCTCCTATTGATTGAGCTGCGGTTGCAGCTTTTCGTTTCAGTACCACTAAATAGTCTGCTGCCTGCTTTACTAGTTGACTGGGTAACTTCCTTATTGTGAAATGAAAAAAATCTAGTGCCCGATATCGCCAACGCCACAGTGAATATCATGGAACTACTAAAACAGAATTTTAGCTTTTTTTTTTATTATACTTTTTACAACTACTCATAAAGTCATATTACATTTGAACAGTATAAGACATATAATCCTTCATGTCATGTCATGAACCCTCTGAAACAATATGAAGGGGATTCAAATGGTGGGGGGGCATGAAGAATATGTGAGGTAGTACGCAATTTTTGGGGACCACTTTTGGCTTGTGAGGAGTCTGTTTCTCAAACTAGACACTCTAATGTTCTTGTCCTCTTGCTCAGTTGTGCACCGAGGCCTCCCACTCCTCTTTCTATTCTGGTTAGAGCCCGTTTGCACTGTTCTGTGAAGGGAGTAGTACACAGCGTTGTACAAGTTCTTCAGTTTCTTGGCAATTTCTCACATGGAATAGCCTTCATTTCTCAGAACAAGAATAGACTGACGAGTTTCAGAAAAATGTTAATTGTTTCTGGCCATTTTGAGCCTGTAATCAAACCCACAAATGCTGATGCTCCAGATACTCAACTAGTCTAAAGAAGGACCGTTTTATTGCTTCTTTAATCAGCACAACAGTTTTCAGCTTTGCTAACATAATTGCAAAAGGGTTTTCTAATGATCAATTTAAAATTTTAAAATGCCAAACTTGGATTAGCTAACACAACGTGCCTTTGGAACACAGGAGTGATGGTTGCTGATAATGGGCCTCTGTACGCCTATGTAGATATTCCATAAAAAATCTGCCGTTTCCAGCTACAATAGTCATTTACAACATTAACAATGTCTACACTGTATTTCTAATCAATTTGATGTTATTTTAATGGACAAAAAATGTGCTTTTCTTTCAAAAATGAGGAGATTTCTAAGTGACCCCAAACTTTTGAACAGTAGTGTAAGTTCAGACCCTTTACTCAGTACTTTGTTGAAGCACCTTTTGGCAGCGATTACAGCCTCAAGTATTTTTTGGTATGACGCTACAAGCCTGGCACACCTCTATTTGGGGAGTTTCTCTGCACCACTGGTGATGACACAGCAGAACCGTAGATACAGAGTTTGGCAACCTCTCTTTCCGATTTAGCATCTCAATGGCCCTCTACTCCAATTGGTTCTGTGGCACTCACAGTCATGCACTCACACCGACATGCCAGTCTGCTGTGCCAAGACCACTTTGTTGGAAAAAAAACGAATCTCGTGGACAGACTACGTATCAAGCATCTGACCAAACTAGGTCACGCCAATTAGAAAACAAACACAATGCCAATCTATCCCGTAATAAAACAATTTGTAACAGATCCCCAGGTCTTGTGGATTCACTGCTGCCAGTGGACTTTCCCATCACCCCACATTACTGTGGCAATTATAATCAGCTATTATCATCCTACAGATGTTGGATTTTAATTTGAGCCAATTTTCTACAGCAGAAAAAGACATCCTGCAGCAACAGGAAATGTGAATTATTATGTGGATTATAGTTAATGGACATTTCTGTTGGGGTTAATACATTTTTAAACCTCATACACTACAAGTTCTTTACATTTCCTGCATTACCTGAAAATTCTCCTGCAACAGAGTGATCAAATTAATCAGCATTCAGTACACAGTCTTTATAACACTCACCCTGTCTGTCTTTTTCATCTGTTTGGCAGTACACACGCATACACACACAGTGTGTTTGTAGCGGTGAGATAGCATTGAATAGCGTTTGTGCGGGTGACCGCCTGCTAAGAGCAAATAATTGCCAGTGTATCTCAGAGGCTAGTTAGAAACAACAGCTTCCTCTGTTCTCTGTGTGGTCAGTGTGTGTGTGTGTGTGTGTGTGTGTGTGTGTGTGTGTGTGTGTGTGTGTGTGTGTGTGTGTGTGTGTGTGTGTGTGTGTGTGTGTGTGTGTGTGTGTGTACGTGCGTGTGCACATTTGTGCATGTAAAAAGCTGTAGCCTTTGTTACGTAATGTAATGTTCTGAATGGATGTAACTCAATTTGCACGGAAATGACATTCAATCACACTGATTTAGACACTTAAGTGAAAAGAGCAACAAGGTTTGTGAAAGGACATTTGTTTAAATGGACAGAATGTCCAATAGAGCAGAGGGATATTACAGTGGGCTTATTAGAATGGATACAGGGCACTTACTAGCTAAACATTTAAGGCAAAAGAACAGACTGGATGTCCTTTGAAAACAACAACAAAAAACCAACAAAAAAGACACCAACATCGGGTTCTGATGAACCTGTGAATTGAATGACACTGGAAGGTTTTTTTCATTATTGTAAACGTCCTTTGTATGCATATAGAAATGCACACACACACACACACACACACACAAACACACACACACACATATACACACACACACACACACACACACACACACACAAACACACACACACACTGTGCCTAAGTGGCTTATCTGCAAGAAAGTAACAGGATGCAGAATGAAAAATGTAGCTGTGTTCTTTGGCCAGGTAACAAACGGTAGCTGAGACAGATCAGTGAGCTAAATAATGTTCTAATCTCATGCTGCTTCTCCTTGATAATGGCCTTTTATAGCATTAGGAGAATGTGCCTGTAATGCCACACCATATAAATCTTACCATGCCTGATTTGGGAACCACTAGCTAATTATCTAGGAGTAATGTCAATGGGATGATTATGACTTTGACATTTGACACACAAGTTGCTAAAGATTCTAAAAGTTGAAATGATCTTTTGTTGTTGATATGCTCGCTCGCACACACACACACACACACACACACAAACCCCCGCCTGTCTCCATCTCTCTACAGCAATCACTCTGTGTGTTGTTAACTCAGCATTAGCTAACTCTCTCCCATTACCAAATGAGCTGGAAAGGTGGTGATTTTCAGCATCAGCCCCATATCCCCCAGGCTCTTCAGGGCAATTAGCTAACCGTTTAGCAATATACCCACTGATATATCCCTAACGCGCCTTTGCCCTTTTCACACCGCAATTTATTGCAGCTTTGGTGATCCCAGAGAGTGTATTATTTTGACTGGTGAGGGTTTGTTTTAAGCCTAATGACCAAAGCTGTCGTCTTGGCAGTGATTCGGGCTCTGCTTCCTAGCTACACTTTGTGGACTGGTACAGGGAGGAAGACAGGCAGGCAAACACTGTTTTTCAGAGGAGTGGTGGTCCAAATGCACACACAGACTGTAGCATACACAGGCATGCACAACATGTTTGAGTTTTCATTGCTTTAGGAGCATGCTGGTTCTTTGAGAACCATGCCATTCTCCTGCTGACAGAAGACAAAAAGCTCATTGTCATCAGAAAAAATCATGTTCTTCTCCGTTTGTCATACACAGATTACCTTCTCTAAATGATCAGTTATGAAAAGCCTCTCCTCTGATATATGTACATCCCAAACAGGCTTAATAAAAGGGCCATGAGTCAAAAAAGGCTACTGACAAAGGCCACCGGACATTTGGATATTTTCCCTTTTAAAATCGATCAGTTAGGCCTCTGTCAAAAACTCACAGACCAAAGGTTTAAAAAGCCCTCTCAGCAGATGAACAGGAGACTGTTTATCAGGGTGTCACGTTGTATATAATGATCGGGAGACAGGCGCAGGAATACGTAATAGGGTTTTTTATTTCTACCCAAAATAAAGCATGTGATTGGAAGTCCCATAGGGCGGCGCACAATTGGCCCAGCTTCGTCCAGGTTTGGCCAGGGTAGGCAGTCATTGTAAATAAGAATTTTGTTCTTAACTGACTTGCCTAGTTAAATAAAGGTTAAATATATATATATATTTTTTAAATCTTATAAATTCAACTCATATACTGTACGGGTAGTGTAAAGGGCTACAATGCCATTGTTTTTACAGTAGCAATGCTCTGCCTGATTGAAATGCACAGAGCACAGCTAGCCAGGGTTAGGAGTAAGTGTGATTGATTGATTTGCCTCACAAGGACACACTCAATTACACTGATAGTTCAACCCTATGTCAAAGTTTGTTCCACGTCCACACCTCAGAAAACGGCAGATTAATGAAAGATTTGATCCACGCAACCGATGTATGATTCTTCACATACGCCATCTTTTCTGATACAGTAGTCTGTCTGTGTGTCATTTTCTTAAAGTATGCTTCTCTGTGATAATTGAAGTATCTCTCTTTTCTCAGATCCTTTTGTCCATGCTCCTCATTTCACTGGGTGTAAGTCCAGGGAGCAGGTGACGTTTAGCTGTTGGTGGAGCGCCGGAAGCTTCCAGAATCTCACGGAACCCGGAGCACTGCAAATGTTCTACTGGAAGAAGTGAGCACAGAGAGAGAGCTGTGTGTGTGAGTGAGTGACTGGGTGAGTGACTGGGTGAGTGTGTGTGTGTGTGTGTGTGTGTGTGTGTGTGTGTGTGTAAAATAGTGAAAAAAGTGTAAAGAGTGTGTGTTCTTGTAACTAATGCCCTGCGGGACCTCTCCGGCGCTCCTCCTCGCCGGCGTACTAATGCCCTGCGGGACCTCTCCGGCGCTCCTCCTCGCCGGCGTACTAATGCCCTGCGGGACCTCTCCGGCGCTCCTCCTCGCCGGCGTACTAATGCCCCGCGGGACCTCTCCGGCGCTCCTCCTCGCCGGCGTACTTGTGCCCCGCGGGACCTCTCCGGCGCTCCTCCTCGCCGGCGTACTAATGCCCCGCGGGACCTCTCCGGCGCTCCTCCTCGCCGGCGTACTAACCGGCGGCAAGGGGGACGATGGCAGCAACACACCTCCACGGACACACCTGCTTTTCATTATTTCATTATGTGTACTATACGTTTATGTTTAGGTTTTTGTTTCATGACCTTTTGAGTCGTTGAGGTGCTGTATTTGTTCTCAGCTATATTAAAACTCCTAAACGAGACCATCGTTTTTGTTCATTTTCTTTCATTTTTTTGGCCTTCATTTTTGCACTTCAGCAATATCTCACACCCACAGTTCTTTATATACCTCTAAAGTATTGTAATAAATTATTTAAGTTAAGTTATCTTTTGATCAATGACTCGAGAGTCCATAAATCTGCAAAGACCTCTAGAATGTGTTAATCCTCTCTCTCTCTCTCTCTCTCTCTCTCTCTCCCTCAGAAATGATTTGATGAAAGAATGGAGGGAGTGCCCTTACTACTCCTCTGTGAAGAATGAATGTTTCTTCAATAAGAACAACACAGTTATCTGGACGACCTACTGTGTGCGGCTCAGCTCTAACATCCAGAACATCACCTACGATGAATTGTGCTTCGAATTGCAGGACATCGGTGAGGACACAAAAGAAACATGCTAATATGGACTGTTATAGTTAACAACACTTAGTTGATAGCCCTAGACACTTCTTTATGCCAAGATGCAGAACGTAAGGAACTGAATTGGTCTAAGAAACACAGGACAAATGCAGAGACTGGTGGACTGGCTCACCTACCTGGGTCAGTAAAGAAATCCCCATTCATTTTCTGGATGTCATTAATGTATTTTAAAAATCACCAATTCGACTGTTTAAAATACCAATTCGACTGTTTAAAAGGACTTAGTCTTGATGTCATCAGTGCGTCAAACTAATTTAGTATTTAGTACTGATGTATTTATGTACATATATATATACTGTATATATTTTTAAACTACATTGTGGACCACTCAAATTTAACTCTGAGACTAAAAACAATCATAGTGAAACATCCCTAATGTTCATTGTAGAACCCACAGTAAAGATCATCCCTAATGTTCATTGTATAACCCACAGTAAAGATCATCCCTAATGTTCATTGTATAACCCACAGTAAAGATCATCCCTAATGTTCATTGTAGAACCCACAGTAAAGATCATCCCTAATGTTCATTGTAGAACCCACAGTAAAGATCATCCCTAATGTTCATTGTGGAACCCACAGTAAAGATCATCCCTAATGTTCATTGTAGAACTCACAGTTAAGATCATCCCTAATGTTAATTGTGGAACCCACAGTAAAGATAATCCCTAATGTTCATTGTAGAACCCACAGTAAAGCAAGGCATAAGCTTCTGTTTCAGTGGAACAAACAGTTTTTACCAAAAGTACTCACACGTATCGGCCAGTCTTAGTAGTGAGGGGACGCTCCACATCAACATTATGCTTGGATAAAACTGTACATACATAGGGTTCTGGCCCAAACGTGTGTTTAAAAAGGCAGTAGGTGCACCGTTTGTTACATTCAGGTTTTTTTTATCAGTTGGCACCACTTAAGTTCATCAAATCAAAGTTTATTGGCTGCATACACAGATTTGCAGATGTTATTGCAGGTGCAGCGAAATGCTTGTGTTTATCTAGCTCCAACAGTGTAGTAACACCTAACAATAAAAGTACCTATCAATAAAGTGTAACAACGGTCCAGCAAGGACTGGTCTCGGCACCAGTGTAACAGATGTGATCATACTTCGTAACTCTCGAGCGTTGTGTTTTTAAAGAAAGGCCTGTCCAGCCAATGATCCCAGTTGATTGGGGTTTATTCTGACTGACTGATGACAGACACAAAGAAGCACAGATGTGCATGACAACAATACACTACCGTTCAAAAATTTGGGGTCACTTAGAAATGTCCTTGTTTTTGAAAGAAAAGCACATTTTTTGTACATTAATATAACATAAAAATGATCAGAAATACAGTGTAGACGTTGTTAATGTTGTAAATGACTATTGTAGCTGGAAACGGCATATTTTGTATGGAATATCTACATAGGCCCATTATCAGCAACCATCACTCCTGTGTTCCAATGGCACATTGTGTTAGCTAATCCAAGTTTATCATTTTAAAAGGCTAATTGATCATTAAAAAACCCTTTTGCAATTATGTTAGCACAGCTGAAAACTTTTGTGCTGATTAAAGAAGCAATACAACTGGCCTTCTTTAGACTAGTTGAGTATCTGGAGCATCAGCATTTGTGGGTTTGATTACAAGCTCAAAATGGCCAGAAACAAAGAACTTTCTTCGGAAGCTCGTCAGTCTATTGTTGTTCTGAGAAATGAAGGCTATTCCATGCGAGAAATTGCCAAGAAACTGAAGATCTTGTACAACACTGTGTACTACTCCCTTCACACAACAGCACAAACTGGCTCTAACCAGAATAGAATGAGGAGTGGGAGGCCCCGCTGCACAACTGAGCAAGAGGACAAGTACATTAGACTGTCTAGTTTGAGAAACAGACGCCACACAGGTCCTCAACTGGCAGCTTCATTAAATAGTACCTGCAAACACCAGTCTCAACGTCAACAGTGAAGAGGCGACTACTGGATGCTGGCCTTCTAGGCAGAGTTGCAAAGAAAAAGCGATATCTCAGACTGGCCAATAAAAAGAAAAGATTAAGGGCAAAAGAACACAGACACTGGACAGAGAAAGATATGGCTGACATAGATTGTCATAATCTGTTATAATATGATCATAACACTGTCATGACACATATATTTAGACCTGGTGTGACACACACATATATATATATATATATATATATATATATATATATATATATATATATATATATATATATATATATATATATATTATTTTATTGCTGGTTATGACACCTACATAAGTGTCAAAACCCACAAAACCTACCACACAAGGCAAAACATTACATTACACCATAGCCTAGGTGTCAACAGTATGTTTCTGTTATATACATATATATATTTTTTAATTGACTATGTGAAATTATCATTATAATTGTGTACACATTGATTTTAGACATGCACCTACCCCAATGCTCTGTTGCTGAGGACTGGGATGAATGCAGGAGCAGATTTCAGAAGCAGGACAAGACACCCTCTTTTTGACGGATATAAGGGCATTTATACAACGGGTGGGTCTAATCCTGAATGCTGATTGGTTAAAAGTGCATTCCAGACGGTGTCATATAGTGTATTTTCTTAGTCCAATTAAAGTGACGCAGGATGGTCTTAATGTTTCATGGCTGTATCATAAAGTTATTTATTCATTACAACATGACAGTAAAGTATTCATTACAACATGACAGTAAAGTATTCATTACAACATGACAGTAAAGTATTCATTACAACATGACAGTAAAGTATTCATTACAACATGACTGTAAAGTATTCATTACAACATGACAGTAAAGTATTCATTACAACATGACTGTAAAGTATTCATTACAACATGACAGTAAAGTATTCATTACAACATGACAGTAAAGTATTCATTACAACATGACTGTAAAGTATTCATTACAACATGACTGTAAAGTATTCATTACAACATGACAGTAAAGTATTCATTACAACATGACTGTAAAGTCTTCATTACAACATGACAGTAAAGTATTCATTACAACATGACAGTAAAGTATTCATTACAACATGACAGTAAAGTATTCATTACAACATGACTGTAAAGTCTTCATTACAACATGACAGTAAAGTATTCATTACAACATGACAGTAAAGTATTCATTACAACATGACTGTAAAGTATTCATTACAACATGACAGTAAAGTATTCATTACAACATGACAGTAAAGTATTCATTACAACATGACTGTAAAGTCTTCATTACAACATGACAGTAAAGTATTCATTACAACATGACTGTAAAGTATTCATTACGACAAAAACAAAGTATAAAGACAAACTTTCAAATGAAGGGAAGTTCTTGGCAGGGAAAAAAAATGATTTTAATAAATGTTGGTTTTGACACTCTTACGTAGGGGTCATAATCAGCCATAAAACAACATAATATATATCACAACAGGTGTAAATATATGGGACATGACAGTGTTATGACAGATTATGGCACGTTATGTCAGCTGTTATGACATATTATGACATGGTTATAATGTGTTTTGACACTGGGTGTCAAGTAAAGTGTTACCATTTTATAAACAAAAAAAAACACACAAACGACAACATCATACAAACATCAACTACATCACACCTGCTCAGACCCTAATCTCCAGCGGCTGCATCACTCAAACTGCACCATTTTGTTTCTCTCCGTAGCCCACACACTTTTTTTGATATTAAAGCATTTGACCTTTCCATTGCATTAACGTTGGAGGATTGGTTGATTTCCTGTCACAGTTGGTGGTAGGCAGGACCCAAGGCACAGAGCTGTATTAAATCGACATACTTTATTGTCGGAAATACAAAAACAACAAAAGGAGATGACGCAACCATAAACTAGAGTGCTACGTGCACCAACAATAACCCACACACAGGTGGGAAACTCATCATCTTAAATAGGATCCCCAATTAGAGACAACGCAGCTGCCTCTAATTGTGGACCAACAAAACCAAACATAGAGGTATCTAGAAACCTTCCCTCTGTCAAGCCCTGACAGTCACCTCCAGACCAACATAAAGATGGCTGAAGGACCTGACATTTCCAGTTTTTAACTATAAGTATTTTTTTAAAGATGATTGACGAGAAAAGTATTGTCCAGCCTATCGAATATCTCGATAGGCTGGACAATAATATGCAGACAGACGGATTAAAAGTGCATTTATATTGTAATACTTCTGACAACCAACTTTGGACTTTATAAATGACCAGAAGGCATGGATTATTGAGTCATTATTAGTTTTACACTTCAGACATGTTGTGCTGTTGTAGAATTTGTGAATTTTGTCTCTTGTATAATAAATTATATACAATAATTTATACTGAATTAAGCATACATTTCCGTTAACCGTAATCTTGTTAGTTATGTTCCAACATTCCCTCCATCTTATTTTTGTATAGTTTACCTATTATATAAATATAATTTTCTGACTCAAATAGGATTCAATCAAAATTTTAAATCAATATTTTGTGATATCAAATTTTTAAGTTGCATGTATTTGAAAATATCTGCATTGGTCAATCCACAATTGCTTGTTTAAGCTCTCATGGAAATAAACGTATTTCCTATCACATGCCTATTACATGTGAACCGTTCTTCCATATTGTTATAGTGTTTTTAACTGTGTTCATGTTCTTAGCTTTATCCTTTGAAAATAGACACGTAAAATCTTCAATATGTTCCTATTGTCCCTCTTTAGTGCATTTAACTACAATTAGTAAAAATATAAACGCAACATTGAAAGTGTTGGTCCGATGTTTCATGAGCTGAAATAAAAGATCCCAGAAAAAATTCCTACACCTCTCAAATGTTCTCTCGAATGTTGTGTTGTTCATCCACCTGTGGCATATCAAGGAGCTGATTAAACAGCATTATCAATACACAGGTGCACCTTGTGCTGGGGACAATAAAAGGCCACTCTAAAATGTGCAGTTTTGTCACACAACACAAAGCCACAGATGTCTCAGGTTTTAAGGCTGCATGTAATTGGCATGCTGTCTGCAGGATTGACCACCATAGCTGTTGCCAGAGAGTATTCGACTAGTAGTTTTAAAAGTGTGTGATAATAATTCAGCCATAGTTCTGAAATGTTTCTAATTTCCATACTTTTGTGGCTAGAGTCAAATACTTTCTATAGAACAAACTTCACTTCAGGATATGTAATTCATGTATGTGTGTTATATTAAACATAGAGGAGTGAGTGAAATGTAGGCAAGCAATAAACATTTCACAACAACTATGGCTGAATTATTATCCTTACACTTTCAAAAATACTAGTCGAATAAGACATGGGAGAGATGACGAATTGTATTTATTTATAGACTAATACACTTGAAACAAATAGCCAAACCGAAAACTGCAGACATTACTAGTGCCTCCCCCGCGATCAACCCGCCATAAAACATGTAATGGGGGGGTGAATTACAGCAGGGGGGAGCTTTTCGGCACAACACCGGCTTGTCAACTGAGCCAGGATCACAGTCAAACGGATTGGGAAGTAGGTCCCAAAGTGCTCTTCCAAGCGTTGGAGATGAGCAGTAATCACTTGTGTGGGACACTTACTGAAGCTGTTTTCTGTTAGAAACAGCTAGTTGCTCTCCGTGTATCATGCAATGCGTCCATATGGCAGAGCGAGACACATTCATAACTAGAGTGCAGAGGCCTGCTTGCTGTCCAGCCATCGATGGAGCCCCATCTGTGCAAAAGCCCACCATGGAATATGTTTTTCTTCAACATAGCTACGCAGCACACTGAACATCCCATATGCCGTTTCATGCTCAGGAATTTTGAGACAGAACAATATATCCTTGTGAATAGCATCCCCCGACATGTATAGCAAACAAAAGTCAATGCATGGACATCTCTGCCCTCATAGCTAACGTCCATTTGGAGTGCATAAACTGGGGAGTTTTTGAGTCTCTCAATCAGTTTCCTCTTGATTGCTAGCAATAGCATAAGTTATTTGTTTAACAGTTTTATCTGACAAAGGTATTGATGTGAGGGTCTGTGCATCTGCCTCCCTACGCATTGTTTTCACCATATCACTTGCGTCCAGTAATATCAAAGTCTCTGAAATAGTGTGGTTTTCTTTGTATATATATTTTAGTTTTTTCAGGATTTTGGAAATTCCACCCCGACACCCTTTTTCATATCAGACGACCCCACATGAGGCCTAATGAATTTATTTCAATTGACTGATTTCCTTATTTGAACTGCAACTCAGTAAAATCGTTGAAATTGTTGCATGTTCCGTTTCTATTTTTGTTCAGTGTATATGTCAGAAGTAAAGGCCTTGGGTAGCGAGTTGATACAATTCCAAGTCTGGAAGGTTAAATCCACCCATAGACTATTCTATTAATTGTATTTGCCCATATAAAGACTCTTATGACCAAGTATACTTTTTTAAAGAATGTATTTGGCGGGGTAATTGGTATTACTGAAAATAAATACAAAAACTTTTGGAGTCATGCCATTCTAAAGAGGTTTATTCTACCTGTAAAATTGATGGGAAGATTGTTCAATTTAATTAGATATGCTTTCATATTGTTGAATACTGGAATAAAGTTATCTTGATATATTCTTTGTTTGTTCTCAGTTATTAAGCATCCTAAGTATTTCATATTTTTTGTGGTCCACTTAACCTATAAGAGTCTTAAGCCCTGTGGGGGGGACAGGGACAGGGGAAGGTGTTCTTCTAAGCTATATGGAATTGTATTATGAAAGTCATACCAAGGTTCAGACCCCTTGAAGTATACAAAAAGTATGCAAAATGTATTTGATGACAAAAATGTGCCCATAGTTATTGTGCTGATGTTGCTTCCAGAGGCAGTTTGGAACTCGTTAGTGAGTGTTCCAACCGACAGGCGATTTTTACTCGCTTCAGCACTCGGCCAGCCCATTCTGTGAGCTTGTGTGGCCTACCACTTCGCGGCTGAGCTGTTGTTGCTCCTAGATGTTTCCACTTCACAATAACAACACTTACAGTTGACTGGAGTAGCTCTAGCAGGGCAGAAATTTGACGAACTGACTTGTTGGAAAGGTGGCATCCTATGACGGTGCCACGTTGGAAGTCACTGAGATTTTCAGTACTGGCCATTCTACTGCCAATGTTTGTCTATGGAGATTTCATGGCTGTGTGCTCAATTTTATAAACCTGTCAGCAACGGGTGTGGCTGAAATAGCCGGATCCACTAATTTGAAGGGGTGTTCACGTACACTACCATGTAGTGTATCTCTAGCTTAAACTGACAGATTTTTAGGGGGATTGGTTTATCATGCTAATTATATTTCAGTGGGGGCGGGGACGCTGACTCTAGGGGTTTAAATGGATTGCTGTAGATTGAGTTATTTGTTTTATTTTTCCTATTTAGTTTTTTTCCACGTTAATTTCATATCCTGAGATTTTAGAGTATTCTGAAAATCTTTTTAGCAAAGGGGGCTTTGAGTTTTCAATATTGGTCAGGTATATCAGGAGATCATCTGCAAATAAGTTTAGTTTTATATTAATACTGTTACCAATACTGTTACATTTGGTTCCTGTCTAATTTCTGCAAGAGATTCAATTGCCAGTGCAAACAGGGGGGGGAGAGGGGACATCCCTGTCTTGTGCTCCTTTCTAAAGCAATTTCGTCATATAGTATTTGTGCATATTTTTGTTTAAGGACATTTATATAAGCTTTCTTGTGTCCATGACAGATGAATATGGCAATACTAACTTGTTGTGGGATTGTTTCCTTTCTGCTTTCGCACACACTATGACCTTCATTTTCAGCCCGTCTTTATTAATACAGTTCACAGTATTCAGGGCGACTTTGTTTTCTTTGTATGGAAGATTTCTGACCACATTAAGCACAATGTGCTGGTGTCAGCGGACGCAAAGGGGGTGTATTCTAGCACTTTCAGTCAGGCACCTAGATCACTAACCTAGGAGTCCGATAGAAACACTGCGGGAAGGGGGTTGTTTTTTCAAGCCCGCTTCTAGGTTAGTGACTTGGTCGAGTAGATCGTCAATGTATTTTTTAAGCTCCTCTCGAATGAGCTCCATTTTCTCTCTGATGGCAGCGGCCACTTTGTCAGTGATGATATCCTCCAAACTTTGAATGCTTGGGGAGAATCTTCATTCATTATTCTTGATTTTTTTGTAATTTGTGGTTCTTGATTCATCGCACAGCTTGTTTGCATTCGAACAGAGGGACTTTGCTAACCCATTAATAGTAGTTAACAGCACCTATTGATGATGAGATCTTCAGGCCGGGGGAGTTTTATTAAGATCCCCGATGCTTGTTCTGAATGTTAAAACACATTAGGAACGTATCTTTTCAATAATAATACAAAAAAGGTTAAATTACTACACAACTTATCTCCATATTAGATTGCTTGTTTACAGAATACATAGGTGGCCACCTGTGTTAATTAGCTATCTAGAGTGCTCCGAAACACCTGTGTGTAAGTGCAACTGGGGAGGAAGTGTAGTTCGTCAACTGTAAGTATTCACACCCCTGAGTCAATACTTTGTAGAAGCACCTTTGAGCTTTCCACACCTGGATTGTGTGACATTAATTATTATTTTCTAAATTCTTCAAGCTCTGTCAAATTGGTTGTTTATCATAGATAGACAACCGTTTTCAGGTCTAGGTTTAGGTAAAAACTGTAACTAGGCCACTCTGGAACATTCACTGTCTTCTTGCGACGCAACTCCAGTGTAGATTTGGCCTGTTTTAGGTTATTGTCCAGCTGAATGGTGAATTCATCTCCCAGTGTCTGGTGGAAAGCAGACTGAACCAGGTTTTCCTCTTTTCTATCCTGAAAACCTCCCTAGTCCTTAACGATTAAAAGCATAGCCATAACATGATGCAGCCACCACTATGCTTGAAAATGTGGAGAGTGGTACTCAGTAATGTGTTCTATTGGATTTGCCCCAAACATAACACTTTGTATTCAGGACAAAAGGTTAATTGTTTGAAATTATTACTTTAGTGCCTTGTTGCAAACAGGATGCATGTTTTGGAATATTTGTATTCTGTACAAGCTTCTATTATTTCACTCTGTCAATTCAATTCATATCAAATCAAACTTTATTTGTCACATGCGCCGAATACAACAGGTGTAGACCTTACTGTGAAATTCTTACTTACAAGTCCTTAACCAACAATGCAGTTCAATAAAGAATTAAGAAAATATATACCAAATAAATCAACTAAAGTAAAAAATTATTAAAAAGTAGCACAATACAATAACAATAACGAGGCTATATACAGGGGGTACCGATACAGAGTCAAATGTGTGGGGGTACAGGTTAGTCAAGGTAATTTGTACATGTAGGTAGGGGTAAAGTGACTACGCATAGATAATAGACAGTGGGTAGCAGCAGTGTAAAAACAAATGGTCCGGGTGGCCATTTGATTAATGGTTCAGCAGGCTTATGGCTTGGGGGTAGAAGCTGTTAAGGAGCCTTTTGGTCCTAGACTTGGTGCTCCGGTACAGCTTGCCGTAGATAGAACAGTCTATGACTTGGGTGACTGAAGTCTTTGACAATTTTTTGGGCTTTTCTTATGACACCGCTTAGTATATATGTCCTGAATGGCAGGAAGCTTGGCCCCAGTGATGTACTGTGCCGTACGCACTACCCTCTGTGCCTTATGGTCAGATGCCGAGCAGTTGCCATACCAGGCGGTGATGCAACCGGTTAGGATGCTCTCGATGGTGCAGCTGTAGAACTGCACCATCGGGACCCATGCCAAATTTGTTCAGTCTCCTGATGGGGAAAATACCTTATCCTGGCAAATGGGTCCCAGAACGAGACAGTCCAAAATTGAGAAGTGCCTGATCCTGTTCCGGCACAAATTAAGCCGTGTAGGCCATGAAGTGACAAAAAAAATCTCAATTTAATCATTAATTTTAATTTCAGGCTGTAACACGACAACAAAAACAGCCAAGGGTTGTGAATACTTTCAAAAGGCATGGTATGTTATCATATCCCAATGTAATGAAGGTTTGAAATGATTATGTTTTGTGAAATACTATAGCTGCTTGGGCTTCTTGAAGAAATTATTTATAATTACATTACTGTTCAAAAGTTTGGGGTCACTTAGAAATGTCCTTGTTTTTGAAAGAAAAGTTAAAACATTTGTCCATTAAAATAACATGAAATTGATCGGAAATACAGTGGAGACATTGTTAATGTTGTAAATGACTAATGTAGCTGGAAACGGCTGATTTTTTTAAATGGAATATCTACATAAGCATACAGAAGCCCAATATCTGCGACCATCACTCCTGTGTTCCAATGGCACGTTGTGTTAGCTAATCCAAGTTGATTGTTTTAAAAGGCTAATTGATCATTAGAAAATCCTTTTGCAATTATGTTGACACAGCTGAAAACTGTTGTGCTGATTAAAGAAGCAATAAAACTTGTCTTCTTTAGACTAGTTGAGTATCTGGAGCATCAGCATTTTTTGGGTTCGATTACAGGCTCAAAATGGCCAGAAACAAAGAACTTTCTTCTGAAACTCGTCAGTCTAATCTTGTTCTGAGAAATGAAGGCTATTCCATGCAAGAAATTGCCAAGAAACTGAAGATCTTGTACAACACTGTGTACTACTCCCTTCACAGAACAGCGCAAACTGTCTCTAACCAGAATAGAAAGAGAAGTGGGAGGCCCCGGTGCACAACTGAGCAAGAGGACAAGTACATTAGAGTGTCTAGTTTGAGAAACAGACGCCTCACAAGTCCTCAACTGGCAGCTTCATTAAATAGTACCTGCAAAACACCAGTCTCAATGTCAACAGTGAAGAGGCGACTCCGGGATACTGGCCTTCTAGGCAAAAAGCCTCATGTCTATAGACTAGCTCAGGGATGTGCAACTCTGGTCCTAAAGGCACAGGGAGTACATGGATTTTGTTCTAGCCCAGCTCGAAAACAGATGATAAAACTAATTGTGGTCTATATTGAAAAACAATGCTAAAATGGTTCACTGGTCCACTTCTTTCTAATCAGTGCATGATGCATATTGATATATCTTTATTTCACAAACACAATGCCTTTTAATAATTGTAAGCATCTTTTTACACAGGCTTAACACCTAACAAACATTTTGTACTTAAAAAAAAAAAAAAAAATTAACATAGGCCGGGCCCTCTTGTTACCTCATATTCTGCGTTACGCCTGGGAAGAACACTTCAATTTGCTCAACTTGCCATTTGCTCAACAATTAGCTCAACTTACACCATGGCCATTGACTCAACTACACCATGGCCATTGGCTCAACTACACCATGGCCATTGGCTCAACTACACCATGGCCATTGGCTCAATGTCACGGTGCGTATTATATACGGGACGGTAAACGGAGCGCTGGTGAAGTGTCATCCTTTTTATTTTAAATGAGCTGTACTCACGAAGCATTCAAAATAACAAAGGAGAGTGAAACAAACTAACTAACTATAAACACACTACAAAACAAAAACACAGTGACTTACTGGCTGAGCTGCTGGCAGTGCAGACAATCAGGAACAATGATCCACACACAGGTGGCTGTGTGTGGAGCCTATATACTATCCCCAATCAGAGACAACGCAATACAGCTGTCTCTGATTGGGGATGATCATCTCCCTAGATAGGGTGTGATGACTTGGTTGTGTGCCTCTCTCCTCCCCTAGGTGGGAGTAAGAGGCCTTACCACAACCAAGCCATCACACTCAACTTACACCATGGCCATTGGCTCAACTACACCATGGCCATTGGCTCAACTACACCATGGCCATTGGCTCAACTTACACTATGGCCATTGGCTCAACTTACACCATGGCCATTGGCTCAACTTACACCATGGCCATTGGCTCAACTTACACCATGGCCATTGGCTCAACTTACACCATGGCCATTGGCTCAACTTACCCAAGGGCAAACATTTGGACTATATTAGCTCACACAGCTACAATGCTAGGTTTAGGACCTCATATTGAAGCTTATAGAGACTCAGACTGATGTATAGAACAATCTTAAATGATCTAGTTTAGTTTAGCTACAAGCATCATGAAACCTCTAACATAAAACAATTGCTTAACTTCCTTAATACTTTTTCAATGTGGTTTCTTCCTTCACAAACTCCATGAAATGATGACCTCTTCCTATATATTTGGTCAAATTATGAATTGAGTGTATGGTTTCCTAGAAACCTGGGTGGCTCAACTTACCCTTTCAGCTCCACGTAACCCACTCTCCCTTACTGACCTTTGCCCTTTTGCCCCTGACAGTGCACCCTGACCCCCCAGTGGCCCTGAACTGGACGCTGCTGAACGTCAGCCGGTCGGGCCTGAACTATGACATCATGGCGAGCTGGGAACCCCCGCCCTCGGCCGATGTGTCCGTTGGATGGTTGACACTTGTGTACGAACTCCAGTACAGAAGGAGGAACAGCTCACACTGGAAAGTGGTGTGTCTCACACACACACACACACACACACACACCCTTACTGCACTTCCAGCCTATTACCCAGAAGCCTCTGCAGTTTTGATCGGGCCGTAGCGGAAGGCAGAGCTAGACCACAGTGAAACTCTGTCAGCCCATAACAAGAAGAGAGATCCTGTTGTTGACTGTCTCAATCAACCACAGTGCCAAGTTTGTGTTTGTGTTTGTGTCATACTGGAGAAGAATGTTTATACAATCAAATGTACTTCCATGTATAAGAGGGAAACATAAACCTTTTGTTTTGTATAAGAGGGAAACATAAACCTTTTATTTTGTATAAGAGGGAAACATAAACCTTTTATTTTGTATAAGAGGGAAACATAAACCTTTTATTTTGTATAAGAGGGAAACATAAACCTTTTGTTTTGTATAAGAGGGAAACATAAACCTTTTGTTTTGTATAAGAGGGAAACATAAACCTTTTGTTTTGTATAAGAGGGAAACATAAACCTTTTGTTTTGTATAAGAGGGAAACATAAACCTTTTGTTTTGTATAAGAGGGAAACATAAACCTTTTGTTTTGTATAAGAGGGAAACATAAACCTTTTGTTTTGTATAAGAGGGAAACATAAACCTTTTATCCCTCTCTCCCCTTCCCCTCTGTCTCCCTCTCTCCCCTTCCCCTCTGTCTCCCTCTCTCCCCTTCCCCTCTATCTCTCTCTCTCTCCCCTTCCCCTCTGTCTCCCTCTCTCTCCCCTTCCCCTCTGTCTCCATCTCTCTCCCCTTCCCCTCTGTCTCCATCTCTCTCCCCTTCCCCTCTATCTCCCTCTCTCTCCCCTTCCCCTCTGTCTCCCTCTCTCTCCCTTCCCCTCTGTCTCCCTCTCTCTCCCCTTCCCCTCTGTCTCCCTCTCTCTCCCCTTCCCCTCTGTCTCCCTCTCTCCCCTTCCCCTCTGTCTCCCTCTCTCTCCCCTTCCCCTCTGTCTCCCTCTCTCCCCTTCCCCTCTGTCTCCCTCTCTCTCCCCTTCCCCTCTGTCTCCCTCTCTCTCCCCTTCCCCTCTGTCTCCCTCTCTCTCCCCTTCCCCTCTATCTCCCTCTCTCCCCTTCCCCTCTGTCTCCATCTCTCCCCTTCCCCTCTGTCTCCCTCTCTCTCCCCTTCCCCTCTGTCTCCCTCTCTCTCCCCTTCCCCTCTGTCTCCCTCTCTCTCCCTTCCCCTCTGTCTCCCTCTCTCCCCTTCCCCTCTGTCTCCCTCTCTCCCCTTCCCCTCTGTCTCCATCTCTCTCCCCTTCCCCTCTATCTCCCTCTCTCTCCCCTTCCCCTCTGTCTCCCTCTCTCTCCCTTCCCCTCTGTCTCCCTCTCTCTCCCCTTCCCCTCTGTCTCCCTCTCTCCCCTTCCCCTCTGTCTCCCTCTCTCTCCCCTTCCCCTCTGTCTCCCTCTCTCCCCTTCCCCTCTGTCTCCCTCTCTCTCCCCTTCCCCTCTGTCTCCCTCTCTCCCCTTCCCCTCTGTCTCCATCTCTCTCCCCTTCCCCTCTGTCTCCCTCTCTCTCCCCTTCCCCTCTGTCTCCATCTCTCTCCCCTTCCCCTCTGTCTCCATCTCTCTCCCCTTCCCCTCTGTCTCCATCTCTCTCCCCTTCCCCTCTGTCTCCATCTCTCTCCCCTTCCCCTCTGTCTCCATCTCTCTCCCCTTCCCCTCTGTCTCCATCTCTCTCCCCTTCCCCTCTGTCTCCATCTCTCTCCCCTTCCCCTCTGTCTCCCTCTCTCTCCCCTTCCCCTCTGTCTCCATCTCTCTCCCCTTCCCCTCTGTCTCCCTCTCTCTCCCCTTCCCCTCTGTCTCCATCTCTCTCCCCTTCCCCTCTGTCTCCATCTCTCTCCCCTTCCCCTCTGTCTCCATCTCTCTCCCCTTCCCCTCTGTCTCCATCTCTCTCCCCTTCCCCTCTATCTCCCTCTCTCTCCCCTTCCCCTCTGTCTCCCTCTCTCTCCCCTTCCCCTCTGTCTCCATCTCTCTCCCCTTCCCCTCTGTCTCCATCTCTCTCCCCTTCCCCTCTGTCTCCATCTCTCTCCCCTTCCCCTCTGTCTCCATCTCTCTCCCCTTCCCCTCTGTCTCCATCTCTCTCCCCTTCCCCTCTGTCTCCATCTCTCTCCCCTTCCCCTCTGTCTCCATCTCTCTCCCCTTCCCCTCTGTCTCCCTCTCTCTCCCCTTCCCCTCTGTCTCCCTCTCTCTCCCCTTCCCCTCTGTCTCCCTCTCTCTCCCCTTCCCCTCTGCCTCCCTCTCTCCCCTTCCCCTCTGTCTCCCTCTCTCTCCCCTTCCCCTCTGTCTCCCTCTCTCTCCCCTTCCCCTCTGTCTCCCTCTCTCTCCCCTTCCCCTCTGTCTCCCTCTCTCTCCCCTTCCCCTCTGCCTCCCTCTCTCCCCTTCCCCTCTGTCTCCCTCTCTCTCCCCTTCCCCTCTGTCTCCCTCTCTCTCCCCTTCCCCTCTGTCTCCCTCTCTCTCCCCTTCCCCTCTGTCTCCATCTCTCTCCCCTTCCCCTCTGTCTCCCTCTCTCTCCCCTTCCCCTCTGTCTCCCTCTCTCTCCCCTTCCCCTCTGCCTCCCTCTCTCCCCTTCCCCTCTGTCTCCCTCTCTCTCCCCTTCCCCTCTGTCTCCCTCTCTCCCCTTCCCCTCTATCTCCCTCTCTCCCCTTCCCCTCTGTCTCCCTCTCTCCCCTTCCCCTCTGTCTCCCTCTCTCTCCCCTTCCCCTCTGTCTCCCTCTCTCTCCCCTTCCCCTCTGTCTCCCTCTCTCTCCCCTTCCCCTCTGTCTCCCTCTCTCTCCCCTTCCCCTCTGTCTCCCTCTCTCTCCCCTTCCCCTCTGTCTCCCTCTCTCTCCCCTTCCCCTCTGTCTCCCTCTCTCTCCCCTTCCCCTCTGCCTCCCTCTCTCCCCTTCCCCTCTGTCTCCCTCTCTCTCCCCTTCCCCTCTGTCTCCCTCTCTCTCCCCTTCCCCTCTGTCTCCCTCTCTCTCCCCTTCCCCTCTGTCTCCCTCTCTCTCCCCTTCCCCTCTGTCTCCCTCTCTCTCCCCTTCCCCTCTGTCTCCCTCTCTCTCCCCTTCCCCTCTGTCTCCCTCTCTCCCCTTCCCCTCTGTCTCCCTCTCTCTCCCCTTCCCCTCTGTCTCCCTCTCTCCCCTTCCCCTCTATCTCTCTCTCTCTCCCCTTCCCCTCTATCTCTCTCTCTCTCCCCTTCCCCTCTATCTCCCTCTCTCCCCTTCCCCTCTATCTCCCTCTCTCCCCTTCCCCTCTGTCTCCCTCTCTCTCCCTTCTCCTCTGTCTCTCTCTCTCTCCCTTCTCCTCTGTCTCTCTCTCTCTCCCCTTCTCCTCTGTCTCCCTCTCTCTCCCCTTCCCCTCTGTCTCCCTCTCTCTCCCTTCTCCTCTGTCTCTCTCTCTCTCCCCTTCCCCTCTGCCCCCCCCATCCCCTCTGTCTCCCTCTCTCTCTCTCAGTTGGAGCATGAGTTTGGCACCCAGAAGTCAATCTACGGCCTGAGTACAGGAGAGGAGTATGAGGTGCGCGTGCACTGCGCAATGAGGGCCTTCAATAACTTTGGGGAGTTCAGTGATGCCATCTTTGTCCACGTGTCAGAGATTCCCAGTAAAGGTGAGAGGTCAGGGTCAGTGCGGCTCAGGTTGGGGCAGAGGGGAGGGGCAGTGTTGTTTACACAAAGAACAAACATAGCAGCCATCTTGTGCAAGGAAGACACTTATCAGGGATAGGGTAGGATTATCACATAATGCTAATAGTTAAATAATTGTTATTCATTGATTTGATGATGATGATGATCCTGTTCTAGAGTCCTCGTTCCCTGTGACTCTGGTCCTGATCTTCGGGGCTGTGGGCGGAGCCATTCTCCTTATGCTCATCGTCTTCTGTCAACAGCAGAGGTGAGGACACACACACACACACACACACACACACACACACACACACACACACACACACACACACACACACACACACACACACACACACACACACACACACCCACCTCATCATTATCTCCTCTCCCTCTTCCTCTCAGACTGATGGTGATTCTGCTGCCTCCTGTCCCTGCACCCAAAATCAAAGGGATAGACCCAGAACTGCTTAAGGTACGACTAAAAACATTGAACTGCTTAAGGTACGACTAAAAACATTGAACTGCTTATGGTACGACTAAAAACATTGTGTGTGTGTGTGTGCAAGTGCATTTGTCTTGTGAATAGGTTTGATCAAGTACACTATATATACAAAAGTATGTGGACACACCCGTTGCTGACAGGTGTATAAAATTGAACACACCGTCATGCAATCTCCATAGACAAACATTGGCAGTAGAATGGCCTTACTGAAGAACTCAGTGACATTCAACGTGCCACCGTCATAGGATGCCACCTTTCCAACAAGTCAGTTCATAAAATTTCTGCCCTTCTAGAGCTGCCACAGTCAATTGTAAGTGCTGTTATTGTGAAGTGGAAATGTCTAGAAGTAACAACGGCTCAGCCGTGAAGTGGTAGCACTTGGCTGTCCCAAGCTCACAGAATGGGACAGCCAAGTGCTGAAGCGCATAGCGAGTAAAAATATTCTGTCCTCGGTTGCAACACTCACTACCGAGTTCCAAACTGCCTCTGGAAGCAACGTCAGCACAATAACTGTTCGTTTGGAGCTTCATGAAATGGGTTTCCATGGCCGAGCAGCCGCACACAAGCTCGCCACCATTGGACTCTGGAGCAGTGAAAACGTGTTCTCTGGAGTGATGAATCCGATGTATGAATCTGGATTTGGCGGATTCCAGGAGAACGCTACCTGCCCCAATGCATAGTGCCAACTGTAAAGTTTGGTGGAGGAGGAATAATGGTCTGGGGCTGTTTTTCATGGTTCAGGCTAGGACCCTTAGTTCCAATGAAGGGAAATCTTAACGCTACAGCATACAATAACATTCTAGATGATTCTGTGCTTCCAACTTTGTGGCAACAGTTTGGGGAAGGCCCATCCCTGTTTCAGCATGACAATGCCCCCGGGCACAAAGCCAGGTCCATACAGAAATGGTTTGTTGAGATTGGGGTGGAAGAACCTGACTGGCCTGCATAGAGCCCTGACGTCAACCCCATCAATCACCTTTAGGATGAGTTGAAACGCAGACTGCGAGCCAGGCCTAATCGCCCAACATCAGTGCCCGACCTCACTAATGCTCTTCAGGCTGAATGGAAGCAAATCCCCTCAGCAATATTGCAACATCTAGTGGGAAGCCTTTCCAGAAGAGTGGAGGCTGTTATAGACTCAAAGGGTGAGACCAACTCCATATTAATGCCCATGATTTTGGAATGAGATGTTCGACGAGCAGGTGTCCACATACTTTTGGAAAAGTTGTGTATTTAGTATGTGAAAATTGTTATGGCTCAGACAGAGCGCAATACAGATGATTATTGTCCCTATGAATGCTGGGAATTGACACGACCAGGGCACGCTCAAAGATATGGAATCTAGATTCTATGGGCATGCTATACTAAAACAATAGACTTTGTGAGTAAAGATTAGGGCTTGGCAATGAAAGGTTGTACAAGGTGCTTGAAGCGCTTGATGTAGTTGAATTCAGTGCTTAGACATGTAAGTACCTCTGTCTCACACCCATACCCTCCTCCCCAACACTGTCCGCCTCTATCTCTCCCTCTGTCACACCCATACCCTCCTCCCCAACACTGTCCGCCTCTATCTCTCCCTCTGTCTCACACCCATACCCTCCTCCCCAACACTGTCCGCCTCTATCTCTCCCTCTGTCACACCCATACCCTCCTCCCCAACACTGTCCGCCTCTATCTCTCCCTCTGTCACACCCATACCCTCCTCCCCAACACTGTCCGCCTCTATCTCTCCCTCTGTCACACCCATACCCTCCTCCCCAACACTGTCCGCCTCTATCTCTCCCTCTGTCACACCCATACCCTCCTCCCCAACACTGTCCGCCTCTATCTCTCCCTCTGTCTCACACCCATACCCTCCTCCCCAACACTGTCCGCCTCTATATCTCCCTCTGTCACACCCATACCCTCCTCCCCAACACTGTCCGCCTCTATCTCTCCCTCTGTCACACCCATACCCTCCTCCCCAACACTGTCCGCCTCTATCTCTCCCTCTGTCACACCCATACCCTCCTCCCCAACACTGTCCGCCTCTATCTCTCCCTCTGTCACACCCATACCCTCCTCCCCAACACTGTCCGCCTCTATCTCTCCCTCTGTCACACCCATACCCTCCTCCCCAACACTGTCCGCCTCTATCTCTCCCTCTGTCACACCCATACCCTCCTCCCCAACACTGTCCGCCTCTATCTCTCCCTCTGTCACACCCATACCCTCCTCCCCAACACTGTCCGCCTCTATCTCTCCCTCTGTCACACCCATACCCTCCTCCCCAACACTGTCCGCCTCTATCTCTCCCTCTGTCACACCCATACCCTCCTCCCCAACACTGTCCGCCTCTATCTCTCCCTCTGTCACACCCATACCCTCCTCACCAACACTCTCCGCCTCTATCTCTCCCTCTGTCACACCCATACCCTCCTCCCCAACACTCTCCGCCTCTATCTCTCCCTCTGTCACACCCACGCCCAATCCAGAAGGGAAAGCTGGATGAGCTGAACTTCCTCCTGAGTGTTGGTGGTATGGGGGGTCTCCACCCCTACCCCCCTGACCTGTACCAGGACGAGTCCTGGGTGGAGTTCACCGAGCTGGATGTAGATGAGTGTGAGCCTGGGGAGAAGAAGGACAACCAGAGCTCGGACACACAAAGACTCCTGGGCCTGGGTCACAGCAACCACCACACAAACCATGGCTGCTCTCACGCCCTCAGGTATGGATAGGTTTACAAAGCTACAGGTAATTTACTAGTTACCGGAATAATCTATGGTAATTTTGGTAATTTATTACTTTGTTTTTTAAGTATTCATATATACAGTAGTATTAATTGTGTATGTCTTGTCCATGAGTTTCTAGTGCATAGACCATACAATATGTTTCAAGAGAAAAGAGACAAATTCATTAAAAAAAAACATCTAATCAGCAATGGCATTATTTTAAATTAACTATGTAACTCTTCCAACTATTCACTTTTTTCACAACTGCCAACAGTTTGCCGCCATAACATTTACAACAAAGACATATTGACGTAGTAAAATAAATAAAAGTGTCAAAATAAAAAATCATGTTTAATACTGAAACCATATTCATAATTTTTTTTATGGGCCTAATAATAAAGACGTAGTTTAAAGGTAAAAATGTATTACCTTTTAATGTGGCATGTACACAACCAGTCATAATGTTTTCATCTGATTGTCACACAAATCTACCTGTGCTTATTTGTCCATTCCAAAAGAATTGTAGCATTCATACAATGCGCTACGTGTGATAAGGCCAGAGATAATTACAGACACCTGTGATAATCTGAAGTAAATCCACAAGATGTCAAATTATACTGAAAGTTACCAGAATTCTGGTAGTTTACAGGTAAAATTAAAAAGTTTCCACTAATACAGTCGTATGCAAAAGTTTGGGCCCCCCCCCCTGAGGCGGCATAATACTTTACTCTGTCGTCACAGAAAATGATCACAGTGGCATGCCATTCATTTCCTAATAAAAGCTGAGTACTGGGGTATTGTCCAGACAAAGATTTTTAGTGTAGCAATATTAAGTTAATGAAATTAAATCAGATGTGAAAAATAGGCTATGCAAACATTTGGGCAACCCTTGTCATTCTGTTTATTTGAATACCTGTAACTACTTAGCACTGATTAATTGGAACACACAATTGGTTTGGTGAGCTCATTAAGCCTTGAACTTCATAGACAAGTGCGTCCAATCATTAGAAAAGGTATTTAAGGTGGCCACCTGCAAGTTGTTGTTCTCTTTGACTCTCCTCTGAAGAGTGGCAACATGGGGGCCTCAAAACAACTCTCAAATGACCTGAGAACAAAGATTGTTCAACATTATGGTTTAGGGGAAGGCTACAAAAAGCTATTGCAGAGATGTAAGCTGTCAGTGTCCACTGTGAGGAGCATAGTGAGGAAATGGAAGACCACTGGCACAGTTCTTGTTAAGGCCAGAAGTGGCAGGCCAAGTAAAATATCTGAGAGGCAAAGGCGAAGGATGGTGAGAATGGTCAAAAACAGCCCACAGACCACCTCCAAAGACCTACAACATCATCTTGCTGCAGATGGTGTCACTGTGCATCGTTCAACAATTCAGCGCACTTTGCACAAGGAGAAGCTGTACGGGAGAGTGATGCGGAAGAAGCCTTTTCTGCACACACGCCACAAACGCACATTTGGACAAGCCAGCTTCATTTTGGAATAAGGTGCTGTGGACTGATGAAACAAAGATTGAGTTATTTGGTCATAAGAAGGGGCGTTATGCATGGCGGCAAAAGAACACAGCGTTCCAAGAAAAACACTTGCTACCCACAGTAAAATTTGGTGGGGGTTCCATCATGCTGTGGTGCTGTGTGGCCAGTGCCGGTACTGGGAAAGTTGAAGTTACGCCGGGGCTGGATATTTCAGACAACGACTCAAAACACTGCTCA
Source organism: Thymallus thymallus (assembly GCA_023634145.1). NCBI lineage: Eukaryota > Metazoa > Chordata > Actinopteri > Salmoniformes > Salmonidae > Thymallus > Thymallus thymallus. The sequence continues at coordinate 3,362,133 of CM042401.1, read as the reverse complement.
AAATCTACCCGGGCATTTATGCAGAGGAACAAGTACAATGTTCTGGAATGGCCATCCCAGTCCCCAGACCTGAATATCATTGAGAATCTGTGGGATGATTTGAAGCGGGCTGTCCAAGCTCGGCAACCATCAAACCTAACTGAACTGGAGATGTTTTGTAAGGAGGAATGGTCCAAAATACCTTAATCCAGAATCCAGACACTCATTAGAGGCTATAGGAAGCGTCTAGAGGCTGTTATTTTAGCAAAAGGAGGCTCTACTAAATATTGATGTGATTTTTCTGTTGAGGTGCCCAAATTTATGCACCTGTCTAATTTCGTTTTGATGCATATTGCACATTTTCTGTTAATCCAATAAACCTCATTTCACTACTGAAATATTACAGTTATTTGATAGATCAAAATGAAATTGCTGATCCACACACCCAATTTTTTATAAATGGAAATCATGGAAATTGTCACGGGTGCCCAAACTTTCGCATACGACTGTATACCCTCCCTTTGTAACCCTAGGTATGGATCAGGCTTTATTCAGTGAAAAATGTGTACACTAGGAAAGTGTATACTGGAGCCTCTTATGGAGGCATGAAGAAGCGGTACAGTAGCGTTAATAGCTGGAATGGTACCTCTACCTCTCTTTCCTCCTTCCTCTCTCTCTATCTCTCTCTCTCTCTGTCTCTCTCTATCTCCCCCCCCCCCCCCCCTCTCTCTCTCTCTCTATCTCTCTCTCAGCATCCGTGATAATGACTATGATCCAGAACTGCCTGACCAGGAGACCCTGATGTTGATGGCTGCCCTCCTGTCCAGCCAACCCAACAAAGTTGAACCCTGCCTGGGGAACCGGAGCCACTCAAGCCCCCTGGTCCTAGAGGTGCTGGAGGTCCCATGCCCAGGGCTTCAAGCTCCAGGCTTAGCTCCAGAGGGAGGAGAGAGGCCACTGGTCCAGACCCAGCTGGGAGGCCCTCATAGCTGGGTAAACATAAACTTCTATGCCCAGGTCAGCGATGTGATGCCCACCGGAGGGGTGGTGCTCTTGCCAGGCCAGCAGCTCAGAGCCCCGGAGAACGCTCCAACAACAGAGGAGGATAAGAAGAAGAAGGGGAAAAGGGAGGGAGGAGAGGAGGAGAGTGAGGGGGAGGAGGAAGAGAGGAGAAATAAGAAGTTGCAGTCTCAGCTGCTGGTTGTGGATCCTGAGGCTGGTGGCTACACGACAGAGATCACTGCCTGGAAAATCAGCACCCCTGACCCCTCCTCACCTGGAGAGGTCTACCACACCATCCCCCCACCACCCCCCTATCCCCTGCATACCACCCCCCAAGGGGACTACCAGTCCCCGTACATCCTTCCGGACTCCCCTGCTCAGTTCCTCCCCCCTGTTTTGGACTACACTGTGGTTCAGGATGTTGACTCCCAGCACAGCCTTCTCCTCAACCCCCCTTCACCACAGAGGTCCCCCTCCTGCACCCCACAACCCCCCTCCAAGCCCCTGCCCACCATGCCTATAGGGTACCTCACCCCGGACCTGTTAGGCAGCATCTTGCCTTAATTAAAAAAACACCTCGCAGGAGGCCTTGAGAGATAAGAGGTCAGAGTTCACAGGCCAGGAAGGCAGTAATCATCCCAGACAGACAGTCTTCTTCTACCTGATCACTGCTGGAAACCAAATATTTCACAGGACAGACAGGCACAATGTTTGTTTGAGAGGATGATGGAAGGGAAGCTGGGAAAGAGAAACATGTAGATGTTGTGTTTGGGTTTTATATGAGTGAGACTGGAACTTGAGGAAGTAGTAAATTGGCCTTTCTGGTTTGACAGAGCTTAAAGTAAGACTTACTTACTTACTATGTTCTGTCTGACTAAGACTGAGACACCGAAAACCCCACAGTCGGAAACGTTTAAATGCACAGATTTCTAATATAACGTTACACACAGATACACTTGAGCACCACACAGACAGACAATCTCAGACATGATTCTAGTTGTATATTATCTGATACTTAAATATCTATAATTTGACTGATTAAGTGGTATGTAAACATTTGCCTTGCGTACACACCCAGTCCCACCTTAATGTTTCCTTCTATGATCTATTATAGAAATGTCAGAGAAAAATGAGTAAAGAAACAAGCTCATATATATCATTTAACTTACAGTATAAATGTTTAATACTGTAGCATATTGGTTTAAGTCTTAACTGTACTGTAGATGGATCAAGTAACAGAATGTAATGGAGAATAACAAGCACATTTATACAATCACACACACACACACACACACACACACACACACACACACACACACACACACACACACACACACACACACACACCCACACACACACTTTAACATCATCGTTATGTCCTCTTTAATTGACAAACTTACCGCTACAACGAGTGCAGAGTGACTATAAGTGACTATAAGTGACTATTAGTGACTAATGTCGTTCATTTAGCACCCTCATTATTTTTTTTAATGGCATATTTTCATGCTTATATTTTGCTTTGAATTCTTGCAGCAGAATCATCTTATAGTTACCAGACTGAGGTCACAGTATTTAACACAGCCATTAGACAGAATCATCTTATAGTTACCTGACTGAGGTCACAGTATTTAACACAGCCATTAGACAGAATCATCTTATAGTTACCTGACTGAGGTCACAGTATTTAAACAGCCATTAGACAGAATCATCTTATAGTTACCAGACTGAGGTCACAGTATTTAACACAGCCATTAGACAGAATCATCTTATAGTTACCTGACTGAGGTCACAGTATTTAACACAGCCATTAGACAGAATCATCTTATAGTTACCTGACTGAGGTCACAGTATTTAAACAGCCATTAGACAGAATCATCTTATAGTTACCAGACTGAGGTCACAGTATTTAACACAGCCATTAGACAGAATCATCTTATAGTTACCTGACTGAGGTCACAGTATTTAACACAGCCATTAGACAGAATCATCTTATAGTTACCAGACTGAGGTCACAGTATTTAAACAGCCATTAGACAGAATCATCTTATAGTTACCAGACTGAGGTCACAGTATTTAACACAGCCATTAGACAGAATCATCTTTTAGTTACCAGACTGAGGTCACAGTATTTAAACAGCCATTAGACAGAATCATCTTATAGTTACCAGACTGAGGTCACAGTATTTAACACAGCCATTAGACAGAATCATCTTATAGTTACCAGACTGAGGTCACAGTATTTAACACAGCCATTAGACAGAATCATCTTATAGTTACCAGACTGAGGTCACAGTATTTAACACAGCCATTAGACAGAATCATCTTATAGTTACCAGACTGAGGTCACAGTATTTAACACAGCCATTAGACATAATCATCTTATAGTTACCTGACTGAGGTCACAGTATTTAACACAGCCATTAGACAGAATCATCTTATAGTTACCAGACTGAGGTCACAGTATTTAACACAGCCATTAGACAGAATCATCTTATAGTTACCTGACTGAGGTCACAGTATTTAACACAGCCATTAGACAGAATCATCTTATAGTTACCAGACTGAGGTCACAGTATTTAACACAGCCATTAGACAGAATCATCTTATAGTTACCAGACTGAGGTCACAGTATTTAACACAGCCATTAGACAGAATCATCTTTTAGTTACCAGACTGAGGTCACAGTATTTAACACAGCCATTAGACAGAATCGTCTTATAGTTACCTGACTGAGGTCACAGTATTTAACACAGCCATTAGACAGAATCATCTTATAGTTACCTGACTGAGGTCACAGTATTTAACACAGCCATTAGACAGAATCATCTTATAGTTACCAGACTGAGGTCACAGTATTTAACACAGCCATTAGACAGAATCATCTTTTAGTTACCAGACTGAGGTCACAGTATTTAACACAGCCAATAGACAGAATCGTCTTATAGTTACCTGACTGAGGTCACAGTATTTAACACAGCCATTAGACAGAATCATCTTATAGTTACCTGACTGAGGTCACAGTATTTAACACAGCCATTAGACAGAATCATCTTATAGTTACCTGACTGAGGTCACAGTATTTAACACAGCCATTAGACAGAATCATCTTATAGTTACCTGACTGAGGTCACAGTATTTAACACAGCCATTAGACAGAATCATCTTATAGTTACCAGACTGAGGTCACAGTATTTAACACAGCCATTAGACAGAATCGTCTTATAGTTACCAGACTGAGGTCACAGTATTTAACACAGCCATTAGACAGAATCGTCTTATAGTTACCAGACTGAGGTCACAGTATTTAACACAGCCATTAGACAGCTTATCTGCACTCAATGTGACAACTCAGACTCTGATTACCATTATAATTGGAAACAGGACAGGTTTCACTTGTGTAATGAGACGTTAACAAGCACAGACTAGATTCTCACCATACAGGAAATACTGATTTTATATGTTCTACTTACTTTGCATTCATTTTAATTGCAGGGATAATGACTGAAAAGGTCGTAGAGGTAGTTAGAATATCTTTCTGTTTCTCTCTCTCTCTGTTTCTATTGTTCTCAATGTAGTTGCAATGCCAATGACAATGTGCTCTTGCTTGCAATTTATGATAGTGAAATTAGCCTTTTTTCATGTAGTGAAATGTACTTAGACGCTCAGGGTTTTCTACAGTGTATTCTGAAAGTATTCAGACCCCTTGACTTTTTCCACAATTTGTTACGTTACAGCCTTATTCTAAAAAATTTTTTTTTTTAAATGTCCTTATTAATCTACACACAATACCCCATAATGACAAAGCAAAGATTTTAATTGAATGGACATGATTTGGAAAGGCACACACCTGTCTATATAAGGTCCCACAGTTGATCGTGCATGTCAGAGGAAAAACCAAGCCATGAGGATTTGTCCGTAGAGCTCCGAGAAAGGATTGTGTTGAGGCACAGATCTGGGCAGGGGTACCAAAACATTTCTGCATCATTGAAGGTCCCCAAGAACACAGTGGCCTCCATAATTCTTAAATGGAAGAAGTTTGGAACCACCAAGACTTTTCCTAGAGCTGACTGCACGGTCAAAATGAGCAATCGGGGGAGAAGGGCCTAGGTCAGGGAGGGGACCAAGAACCCGATGGTCACTCTGACAGAGCTCCAGAGTTCCTCTGCGGAGATGGGAAAACCTTCCAGAAGGACAACAATCTCTGCAGCACTCCACCAATTATGCTAGAGTGGCCAGATGGAAGCCACTCTTCAGTAAAAGGCACATGACATCATGCTTGTAGTTTGCCAAAAGGCACTTAAAGGACTCTCAGACCATGAAAAACAACACGGAACTCTTTGGCCTGAATACCAAGCATCATGTCTGGTGGAAACCTGGCACCATCCCTACGGTGAAGCATGGTGGTGGCAGCATGCTGTGGGGATGTTTTTCAGAGACAGGGACTGGGAGACTAGTCAGGATCGAGGGAAATATGAATGGAGCAAAGTACAGAGAGATCCTTGATGAAAACCTGCTCCAGAACACTCAGGACCTCTGACTGTGGCAAAGGTTTGCCTTTCAACAGGACAACGACCCTAAGCACACAGCCAAGAAAATGCATGAGTGGCTTCGGGACAAGTCTCTGAATGTCCTTGAGTGACCCAGCCAGAGCCCGGACTTGAACCTGATCAAAAATCTCTGGAGAGACCTGAATATAGCTGTGCAGCGACGCTCCCCATCCAACCTGACAGAGCTTGAGAGGATCTGCAGAGAAGAATGGGAGAGGTGCTTCAACAAAGTACTGAGTAAACAAAAGTACTGGGTAAAGGGTCTGAATACTTATGTAAATGTGATATTTCTGTTTTTGCTTTGTCATTATGGGGTATTGTGTGTAGATTGATGAGGGGAAAAAACTATTGAATACATTTTAGAATAAGACTGTAGCGTAACAAATTGTATTACGTCTGAATACTTTCCGAATGTATATACATCCAACCTTGCAAACATGCCCAAGCAAGTACACACACACACACATTGTTGTAAATAACAACAACTGGTGGTGAATTGGAAATATAACGTTGAATCATAGCACACATGATCATGACTTTATTGCGTATCTAATCTGCATTAGTAATTGAAAAGACACTCTGTATATACAGTAGATTATACATGTATTATCAGAAGAAAGGTAAACCATCAGATCCAGTGGTTGTGTTTGGTGTTGGACGTTACAGTATAATCATAATTGTTCATAGGCAATGAATGCTTTAAAGGTGGATGTGAACCGTTCATCATTATTGGAGAGTCTTGTCTCTGTGTATGACTGTGGAATTCTCTCAGATCCATTCAGCGTATACACTCTTAGTTCTGTTGTATCTGCTGTCCCCATAGAAGAACCCTTTGAATAACCCTTTTTGGTTCCAAGTAGAACCCTTTTGGGTTCCATGTAGAACCCTCTGTGGAAGGGTTTCTACACTGAACCCAAAAGGGTTCTACCTGGAACCAAAAATGGTTATTCAAAGGGTTCTTCTATGGGGACAGCAGATACAACAGCATAGCATGAGCTATTTTATATAGAGGCTGTGACTCCTGTGTTCCAATGGCACGTTGTGTTAGCTAATCCAAGTTTATAATTTTAAAAGACTAATTGATCATTAGAAAACCCTTTTGCAATTATGTTAGCACAGCTGAAAACTGTTGTGCTGATTAAAGAAGCAATAAAACTGTTGAGTTGAGTATCTGGAGCGTCAGCATTTGTGGGTTCGATTACAGGCTCAAAATGTCCTGAAACAAATAACTTTCTTCGGAAACTCGTCAGTCTATTCTTGTTCTGAGAAATGAAGGCTATTCCATGCAAGAAATTGCCAAGAAACTGAAGATCTCGTACAACGCTGTGTACTACTCCCTTCACAGAACAGCGCAAACTGGCTCTAACCAGAATAGAAAGAGGAGTGGGAGGCCCCGGTGCACAACTGAGCAAGAGGACAAGTACATTAGAGTGTCTAGTTTGAGAAATAGTACCCACAAAACAGTGAAGAGGCGACTCCGGGATGCAGAGAAAAAGCCAGACTTGCCAATAAAAAGAAAAGATTAAGATGGGCAAAAGAACACAGACACTGGACAGAGTAAGATATGGCTTTTTCTTTGTTTCTCATTGAGAAATAATTCAGTGAACTGCTGTAAATATTGAAACAGAAATGCCTTAATATACTGTAATTCTACTAGTGTCGTAACAACTGTGTGTTGTATTTTGTCTTGTTACTAATCAGAAATGTTGCTGCTAGGTACGTTTCCCAGTGTCAGCTCTATACATTGCCAGAGTTGTCTCTGTGTATATACAGTATAAGGAAAAATCAGATTTTTTAGATAATTGAGTACTCATATAACATTTATGGTTGTTTGAAAAGTTACAGATATAGGAAGAGAGAAAGGAGGACGAGACGTCTGTATACCATCTGTTTACCATCTGTATACCATCTGTTTACCATCTGTATACTATCTGTTTACCATCTGTTTACCATCTGTTTACCATCTGTTTACCATTTGTCCAGTGGTGGAAAGAGTATGAAATTGTCATTCTTGAGTAAAAGTAAAGATGACTCGAGTGAAAAACCCCCAGTAAAATACTAGTTGAGTAAAAGTCTAAAAGGTATCTGGTTTTAAATGTACTTAAGTACAGCGGTGGAAAAAGTACTCAATTGTCATACTTGAGTAAAACTACAAAATAAAAGTAAATGCTACGTCAAACTCAGACATCATTTACAAATGCAGTATTCCTGTTGAATTATTCCACCAGATCAGAGGCAGTTGTATTGATAGGTGTACCACATTGCTCTCCTGCTAAGCATTTAACATGAAACAAGTACTTTTGGGTATCAGGGACAATGTATGGGGAAAAAAGTAAATACACTACATGACCAAAAGTATGTGGACACCTGCTCATCAAACATCTCATTCCAAAATTATGGGCTTCAATATGGAGTTGGTCCCCCGTTTGCTTCTATAACAGCCTTCACTCATCTGGCAAGGCTTTCCACTAGATGTTGGAACATTGCTGCTGGGACTTGCTCCCATTCAGCCACAAGAGCATTAGTGAGGTTGGGCACTGATGTTGGGCGATTAAGCCTGGCTCGCAGTCGGCATTCCAATTCATCCCAAAGGTGTTCGATGGGGTTGAGGTCAGTGCTCTGTGCAGGCCAGTCAGGTTCTTCCACACCGATCTCGACAAACCATTTCTGAATGGACCTCGCTTTGTGTACAGGGGCATTGTCATCCTGAAACAGGAAATGGCCTTCCCCAAACTGTTGCCACAAAGTTGGAAGCACAGAATTGTCTAGAATGTCATTGTATGCTGTAGCGTACAATCTATCTATCTATCTATCTATCTATCTATCTATCTATCTATCTATCTATCTATCTATCTATCTATCTATCTATCTATCTATCTATCTATCTATCTATCTATCTATCTATCTATCTATCTGGTGATCTTAGGCTTGTGTGCGGCTGCTCGGCCATAGAAAACCATTTCATGAAGCGTAAAAGTGGAGGAATAAAAATAAACGTTAATATAAATAGTAAAGTAAAGTACAGATACCCAAAAAAACTACTTAAGTAGTACTTTATAGTATTTTTAATTGAGTACTTTACACCACTGCATTTGAGTCAGTACATTTGCTAATTTACCTTTCTGTTTAATGGAATGCTAGACTTTCAATACTACTGTAAATTGTTTATGTGTTGGAATATTACAGAAACTCTGAAGCAAGCACTTTGTATGATTTTTGGCTGTCATATATCCATATTTTGTATTTCAGACTCAATCAAGTGTCTGTGAATTGTCTATCATGAATGCGTAGAATAATCTGAGATACTTATCAATAAGATTCAATGACATTCTTTACAATATTGCCTTGATATTCACCACAAAGATGATAAGATAATGTGTGTGTTGATCAGCCTATAAGACATTTTCCTACAGAGTATTTTGTATATGGTCATACCCTATAGATATGGTAGTATTATTTCAAGACATAAGCCAATGTCTTGCTGTAACTAGGAAGCTCTATATTGTCTTTTGTTTTTCTACAGTCCTTTGTAATCTGTGTCAAAATGTTTAAAAGAGAGATGAGGAAGGGGGTTATAGTGGCTTTTAAATCTGCTTAAAACTTTTACATCAGCAGACCATTATTCATTACGCAGATTCTGTTGCAAAACGTTTCTTAGACAGTAGCAAACGGAACGAAACTGGGAGGGATTTACCTAAATTTGTCCAATAGAAACTCTAGTTTAAGTTGCAAAATGTTCCGCTGGCTCAGGTTTTGTTTGTTTCCTTTTTTTTTTATCAGGTTCTGGAATTTTTATTGATGTTGATTGGCTAGTGATGATATTGGCTATATACACCCTGCTTGACATCATTTGTTTCAAGGGTCTTGATGTTCGACGGGTTTCTCATGCTGAAGTTGGGGTGTTCTGCATTTTCTTCCTGTTTTGTTTCGTGTTTCAAAACGGTACACAATAAACTTATATTATCTTTGTACATTGTTATTTCTCACAATACCTACAATATGTAAATAACATGGAGAAAATGTCATGCCAGTGTAGATACAAAGTTTTAATTTAGCTAAGGTCTGAATGTATGGACCAATAAACCTTCTGATGGGGAATGAAGTAGGAGCATCATTCCAGATGAGTTCTCACCGTGACGGTGAAAGGAGTAAAAAGAGAGTGTACTTATGAGAGTGTGTGTCCCGGGAGTAAGTGGACCAGGAAGCGTCCTGGAAGCAGCCGTGTGTCATGGGGAAAGCAGATCGGCCAATTAGACAAAGCCTGTATCCTCTGCTGCACAGTGTGGGGCTGATTCTATCAGAGAGCCAGCCACTCACAGCTTTGCGTCTCAGGACATTGCAGGTAATAATGATAGAGGCCATTGTGTTCTTGAGGACCTTCAATGCTGCAGAAATTTTTTGGTAAACTTCCCCAGATCTGTGCCTCAACACAATCCTGTCTCTGTGCTATACGGACAATTCCTTCGACCTCTAGGCTTGGTTTTTGCTCTGACATGCACTGTCAACTGTGGGACCTTATATAGACAGGTGTGTGCCTTTCATGTCCACTCAATTGAATTTACCACAGGTGGACTCCATCTCAAGGATGATCAATGGAAACAGGGTGCACCTGAGATCAATTTCGAGTCTCATAGCAAAGGTTCCGAATACTTATGTAAATAAAGTAGATTTATGAGAAAAACATTTTATTTAATCAATTTTAGCATTAGGCTGTAATGTAAAACAATGCGGAGAAAATCAAAGGGTCTGAATACTAGAATGGAGTGAATGGAATGGTATCTCACACATTACTTCATTCCAGCCATTGTTTGGAGCTAACCTCCCCTAGCGTCCTTCCCTGACAGACACAGAGAGGGAGCTGACTATTGTCATAACTGGGTCATTCCACGAAAAAGAGTGCCTTTTGCGTTCCTTTGATATTTAAAGTAGAAGTTTTGCACCATTATTTAATTAAAAAGCCTGTTATATAGATCATTCTTAACATTAAAAAAAATCTGATTTTATAATATGAATAAAGGCTTGCTAAAGTGCCACAATTCTGCATTTTGACATGTCCCTCCATTAACCCTGTGTCACTTCTAGGAAGATTGTAACTCACTTAATCCCAAATTCATCAAAGTTTCACCATCATTTTAAAGCCCTAGTTATTTTGTTGCTTTGACAAAGTCATTTCTGAAGATTTTTATTTATTTCCTTAACCACTGAAGCTGTGCCTTCACACAGCCAGCCTGTCTGCACGCTCTGTGGTGTCCGTGTAGTCCTAAATCTAGCCGCTAAAACTGGGGAACAGCCTACCCAACCGCTCTGAGGCATCTGCATGGTCCTAAAGCACACCGGTGCCGTGTTTTGTATCACAGTGCAATAATAACACTGGAGGGGACAAAAATGCAATTTTAGAATGTGGGGGTCATGTCCCCCCCAACCCTAGTGAAAGTTGTGCCCCTGGAATAAGGCTTGCTAAAGTGAAAAAATCAAGCATTTTGATATGTCCCTCCATCAACCCTTTGTCACTTTTAGGAAGATTTGAACCCACTTAATCCCCAAATGTATCTAAATTTCACCATCATTGTAAAGCCCTTGTTATTTTTGCTGCTTTGACAGTCATTTCTGAAGATTATTATTTATTGAATGTGATTAGTGATTTATTTACCTCAGTTCTCGTAACAGGTCAACCCTGTTACGAGAACTGAACTATCATTTTAATATGGTGAAACTATTCCTTTTAAAATACATCTAATAGTCAAATCATAGAATAAAAAAAGCAGGTCAGCTGGTTCTACTCTTTTTAGCCATTTTCTGATATTTTGTGGTGGAAAACTGAGTGGGTCGATTTAGAATTTCATATTTTTTTGTGAAGATTGCATTCCATTGCCACTCCCTGTCGCACACAGCAAGCTTCCATTAGATAGATAGATAGATAGATAGATAGATAGATAGATAGATAGATAGATAGATAGATAGATAGATAGATAGATAGATAGATAGATAGATAGATAGATAGATAGATAGATAGATAGATAGATAGATAGATAGATAGGTACTTTATTGATCCCCAAGGGGAAATTTCTTTAAAAAATTTAAAATTCCCCGTCACAAGCGGATTCATGTCTGATTTAAGACGAAATCATCAACCCTGTACAGTCAACAGTTACTTTATTTGGTACTTAATAGGGACATATAGTATTTTTTATTTTTGTTATTTTTACCTCTTATGAAGTTGAACATGTGCTCTTTATGACAGAATGTTACAATTAAGTGAAATCAACCAGGCACCGAATTGGTGGAATTATTTATTTTGTGATACCAGTATTCTGTGCAAAGCAAACAGAACACTGCCTCTTACTGCATATCCTGGTAAGAATAACTAGTTTACAGGCTGCATCCACAAAACGACACACTCTGGCAGGAGAGCTCTAGAACCTTCTACAGATCTCCTCTGCTATCTGCTGGTGATTGTTCTCAATTGCAGGCAAAGTTTTTTTCAATGTAAAATAATAAAAGTGTTTCTTAGTGTGCTTTAATATACTGTTAAAATAATGCATTCAACTTTACACTCAAATTACTTAAAGTTGTACATGAATATTACCATGATACATTTTTTTGTCCGGATTTTCCATCTGTAGATGGTCATTCTTTCAACAAAATATCTGTTGATAAGCAACTGCTTGCTAAGGTTCCGGTTAGGGTTAGGGTTAGGTTTAGAATACGGGTTATTGTAAGGGTAAGGGCTAGGGCTAGGGTAAGGGTTAAGTTTAGGGTTAGAGCTAGGGTTAGGGTTAGTACATAGTTAGTTGAAATGTTACAGATCTACAGATGGACTTTCCAAATAAAGTGTTTCCCATTTTTGTGGTTTTATAACTCCCACTACTTGACTAACGTGAGTCACGTGTTGAAGTACCAGACAGTGAAAACACTCAGAACTTTTCAGATTACTTAGTTCAAACTTGAATTTACTGAAAATGTTACGCAATCACTGCTTGTTTTGTTTGTATTTCAATAAATCAATCTAAAGATCAGTTTGTCTGTTAGGTGACAGGCCAGAGATAAACATGGCTTATAAAAGGCTATATATTCCTGTGTTGTCATCTGCACACTCACACACGCACACTCACACACAGAGTAGATTAACAGGACAATATGAGTGCATCAACCATCTTTATTCATTGTTTCTTACATGCTACATCACCTAATAGTCCACAGTCAGAATGAACATGTTCTTTACAAAGCATCAGGTGTTCTAGGTGACTGTTGTCTTCCCCTAGAGGCCTTCATTAAGTAAAGAATGGATTCAAACAATCTTTCAATCTTTTCTGTTTACCCACCTTCATTCTAGATGGCTTCTTTTGCTAGTTGAAAAGTGTTCACTTTATTTTGTTAGTTCACAAAGAGTGCATTATACATATGTGTGCAATATTGCCAAACAAGAATAACTCAGTGACTGTAACTAAACACACATCCTCACAGCTGTAAGCAATGGATATTGACGTTTGAAAGCTTTGCCTACAAAACACACTACTGCTTTAAAACACCAGAGTTAATTCTACAAACACACTACTGCTTTAAAACACCAGAGAGTTAACTCTACAAAACACACTACTGCTTTAAAATACCAGAGAGTTAATTCGAAGGTATGCAAAAATAATAGGTTGGTGAGGTCTTTATATTTAAAAAAAAACTATCAATAATGTATATTAACCAAATTGGTTTTGCTAACGCTGAGTATAACACATTTTGGTTCAGATCTATCTCTCCCAGCCGTGATGACAGTTTATTCAGCCGTGATGACAGTTTATTCAGCCATGATGCCAGTTTGTTCAGCGTAGGCAACTATTACTTCATACTCCTTCTAAAGCTCTCAATATTTCAAACTTTAGGGGGTGGTCATGTTGTAAGTCCCTCCCCCTCCCCTCTCCCCAGCCGGACATCAGACAGACGCTACTAGAGCTTAGTTTCTGCGCCTGCCTTCATTGTGGATGGAGGGAGCAAAACAGAGCAGGAGAAACATCAACATGATCACCTTATACACTTTCGGGAGGGTGACACCAACACACTGACAGAGAGAGAGAGAGCGGAGGACACCTTCCTTGATGTCGTACTATCACTATGGTCACATCTCAAATGCCATCCTATTGTCCATATCGTAATGGGTTTAGGCTTGGCATTCACCTACCAGACCCAATGTGTGTCCTCCCATGTCTCTCTGTCAGGTGTGGCTTCACGGTCCCAGGGTAATACTAGTTGGTAAGATGTTATAAGAGCGCTTCGCCCCGGTGTTGGTCTCACAGATGTTAATCTGAGGCCTATAAGGTATAGCAAGGTAACTGTCACAGAGCCATGGCCCTGCTTACAGCTGCCCTCACCCTCAGCTCTCAACACCCAGGGGTCAGGCTCACATGACTGGCTGAGGCTGCTGTCAGTCAGCGGGGGGCGAGCGTCACTGTCAGGTCTCCCTGAGGCCCATCAGTCCCTGTCACTGTCAGGAGGCGGGCAGCGCCTCATCACAGTGTCAGAGCCCGATTGGCTCGTTGCTCACCCCATCGCCAAACAGTCTCCGTCAATGTCAGCATCAGCTGGCCTTGGAGGAGGGACTTAGATCAGACCCCTCCTTCCACTGTCAGCTGTGCTCCGCCTTTCACCTGTACCTCCCTTTCAATCAGGGATTCTGCATAATATGCCCTCCCTGCCCTTCCTGGGGCATCTGGCCCAATTGCACTGCCTGCTGACCCATATGCTTCTGACCAACGTGCAACTGGACGTGGGCCTGGCCGTTTTGGAGCCCATCAGCGCCATGTTGGTGCTGCTGCTGCTGCTCTGCCCCATGATCACGACCGTGACCGCGCCCCATCCCCCTCTCGCCATGGTGACCGTGACCATGGCGGTTGCCATGGTGACCGGGGCCATGGTGATGTTGGCCGTGTCCACCATGAGTTGTCTCCCCTCCGGTGACTGGCTTCTCCTCTCCCTCAGGCTTCACCTCTACTGTCCTGTTGCACTCTGCTGGGATCTCCTTGCTCTGAGTGGGGGAAAAGAGGAGGGTTTTTTTTCCATAATTCACACATACAACCACAGACTTGCCCAGTGTGTGTGTGTGTGTGTACCTCATGTGTGCAGTCTCCACAGATGTGTGTGCAGTAGGTCTCCTTGATGGCATTCTCCACATAGGGAGTATCCAGGATGGAGTAGGGCAGGGAGATATGGTAGGTCAGACGACCACACCTGAGAGAAAGAGAGAAGAGAGAGAGAGAGAGAGAGAGAGAGAGAGAGAGAGAGAGAGAGAGAGGATAATTGTTAGGAGAACAGACAGCATGGTTAGCATGGTTTGTATTTCTGAGTAGATTGACTGCAGACAGACAAAGAGACCACAGTCTGGAGCTGACCTGTCATAGATGAGGAAGTCATCCTTCTCTCCAGCCAGGGTCTGCCACACGTCATCCTGTTTAGGCTCCTGTTTGTAGAGTGTGATGTTCTCAGACAGTTTCTGCCTCAGCAGGGTGTGTAGGCGCCGGGCATGCTCCCCCTGGTGGTTTACCACCATATAGGTCACATTCTCCAGACCCTGACCCTCCAGCTTCAGGCGCAGCCCGTCCAATCTGCTCAGAGGAACACAACCGGGAAGTGAAACATGAGGATATGGAGAGATGGTCAAAAGAAATCACAAAATAACTAAATAAAGAACGGGCATAACAAAAACCACACTCCACTAGGGGTAGGAAAGTGGCCAAGGGTCCGAAATGGAACCGAGCCCTATCTAGTCCACTTACAAGGATGCCTGCACCAAGCAGAACAATCAGCTGGCCTGGAGGAGGGCCACCACTGTGACCTGGCCCATGACCTCCTTCATAGGCTCCACCTCCCCAATGCTCCAACCAGGTGGCGGCTTACAGCGGGTCCCCTCCCCCTCACTCTCTGTTCCGCCCCCAGGGAGCAGGGAGAGAGCCAGGAGCAGGCTTAGTCCCGCCCACATCGCGGTGCTGCACCACAGGCTTGATCTGCTTAGGGGGTGCGAGAGAGAGAGAGAGAGAGAGAGAGAGAGAGAGAGAGAGAGAGAGAGAGAGAGAGAGAGAGAGAGAGAGAGAGAGAGAGAGAGAGAGAGAGAGAGAGAGAGAGAGAGAGAGAGAGAGAGGTAATGAGCATTACATTACCAGTTCAGGTAATGAGGACCGGGTTTGTACAGTAGTTCAATGCTATGTCACAATTTTCTATCTGTGTCACAATAGTGTGCCTGGTAGTAGATAGTTGGACACTAGATAGTTATCGATCAACTTGTTTTGGTTCATTTAGACATTCTATTGCACAACCAAAGGCATACTAATGAATGCCAGAAAAACAAAGGTTCGAGGAGGGTAGTTAAGTGAGGAAAGTTCTCTCTTTCTCTCTCTCTGCGTATTCATATTTTAAAGGTTCGGGGAGGGTAGTTAAGTGAGGAAAGTTCTCTCTTTCTCTCTCTCTGCGTATTCATATTTTAAAGGTTCGGGGAGGGTAGTTAAGTGAGGAAAGTACTCTCTTTCTCTCTCTCTGCGTATTCATATTTTAAAGGTTCGAGGAGGGTAGTTAAGTGAGGAAAGTACTCTCTTTCTCTCTCTCTGCGTATTCATATTTTAAAGGTTCGAGGAGGGTAGTTAAGTGAGGAAAGTACTCTCTTTCTCTCTCTCTGCGTATTAATATTTCAGAAACACACAGTTGCTAATCAACTGTAAATGATAAAATACAGTGTATATACTATATGGGGATGACACAAGCAAAAGAACAAAGCTAAAGAAATAGCAGAACCCTTTGTCTCAGTTTGTTAAAGTTATCGTGTATCAGACATAAGAAAAGAGAGAAAGAGTCTTATCAACATAAACAAAACGTCACTTACTGTCTTGTAAAAAGTCGCCCCTCAGTCAGCTCAGCTCTGTCTAGCAGTAGCTTCAGGACGAACAACAACCCACAACTCTCTCTGCTCCCCCTTTTATACTTGCAGTGTTGTTTTCCTGCCTGCCCGAAAGGAGGACAAAGTCTAGCAAGGGGTCTGTGCAGATACTGTACCTGCGCTACAGCAGTTAAATAAGTCACTCTTTTTGTAATACCATCATTCAGTAGTTAGTAGTTAATAGTTTATGAATTGAATTGAAAAGTGTTTATGAAGGGAGTACTCTGACATACACAGAACACATGGAAAGTAATCTCGGCCACCAGTCAGCTCTCTGTCTGTCGAACCATCTGGTTTCACAGCGCCTCCCGAACGGGACTTGACTGTGAAAAGGTTACATGGAAAGTAAGTTTGTTGTTTCTGTCATTACTCTATGCAAATAAAGACACAACTAAAACGAATTTGCCCAAAACGTTCAGTTTAATTCGATTTTTTCACCACTGCATGATCACCTCTGTCTCATTCATTGACCTGATATAGTGACGCTTTAAACAGAATGGTTAAACAACAGAACATTCTGTTTTTCTTTGGAGGGGAGAAGGGAGTGGGGGTTGGCCAGTGTCCAGCACGTTATGCAAGCTAACACAAATACATCGACTGATTGCCTAACTGGACACTTGGACACAAAACAGAGAAATCTAACGCAGAGGAGAAAAGAGTTTGTGTGTGTGTGTGTTTGTGTGTGTATTAAAGTGAGGGGAGTACGCGGGTAACATGGAAAGTAACATATATGGACTTGCTGCCTGTGAAGGCTACACTGTGTTGTAAACAAATCCCAAAGTTGTCCCATGAACTGTCTGGCAGCATGCGCAGAGAAAGGCAATGATTAAGCTGTAGTTACTGAGGAACAGAAGGTACTTTATTGACACATACAGTATCTAGTTGGTCTAAGTATGAGGATAAGCAGAGGCTACAGACAGTATTTCGCACACAGACTAAAACAGTCACCTCAGGTTAAGTTCAAATTGACTAGATTGGGACGGAAATACCAATCTTTTATGAAGAGGTTTTAGCAGCCTAGAGGCTAATCTCCAGGCACAGTGACCAAAAAGTAATAGTTTCCAAGACATCATAAAATGTAAAAGGATGCGAGGAATTCTTGGGAGACACAGAGCTAAAGTGTATGTGTGTGTTTTAGATGACATACTAATGGCATTTGTTTTAATTGATCCACAGAGCTGTAGAACTGGTAAATTGACTGTGTACCACAACCCTGACCTGTTTGTAGCCAGGCGCAATCCACCCCTAACATTATATATTGTTTCTATTTTTGGAATGCCCCATATACAGGGGACCGTGACCTGCCAGTCAATTATCTCACAACAAATCATCATCATAAAAGTGAAATAAATGCCATAAAAACAGTCAGAATTGATCCACTATAGAATATTTATTTGTATGTTTCTGCTTCAAAAAGCTCCAAACTCATGGTTTTTGGATAATGGCATTCTCAACCTCCTCATGCTGCAGGCCTTTTGGTGGGCATGTTGAAAGAAGTTTGTGTAGAGATTATATAAACTCTCTACTCACTGTCTATCTTGAACAGTAAACGATTAACTTTAACTTTAAGGAAATGTCTACTGTGCAAGTTCACAAGGTATATGTGGACATCAGCAGATTACAATGGTTGTGTTGGCTAATTTGGAAACATTGTCAACAAGTTATTCCATTGAAAATAATTTATTGGTTATAAAACAATGTAAAATATGCAAACCACACAAAATGTACAATAGTTATTTCCTACTCTATTATGTTCTATTCTAGACTAGATAAATCAATTCTAGTCAATTAGGGAAGGAGCTGAGTGCCGAAATGGAACTGGACCTAAGACTCTTTGTAGTCCGGGACCTTGTCATCAAAAAGTTAAGAAATCGTTACGTGGCGACAGAAGCGTGAAATTTGGAAGAAATGCTCCTTGGGATATATGATTACATTTTTTTTCATAATACAATATGAATCAGAAATCTTTGTACCAAATGTCATGCTTTTATCTGTTGGATAATAGTTTTTATGGTAAAATACCAGCTATTATGGCAGCCATTTTTTTTTTACTCGCTTTCAGGTTAAGTTTGAATGGTTTTGACCTGGTGGTTTACAGCTACAACCGGATGTGACTTTTTGTAGCAGGTTAGGCAAACTTACGCAGCAGGTTAGGATAATTAACGTAGTAAGTTAGGATAATTAGATTAAGGTTAAGGTTAAGGAAAGGGTTAGCTAAAATGCTCTCCTAACCTGTTGTACTCCATCTAGTCACAATCAGTTTAAATGGGCACTGTTTCTGGGATGTTTTTTTTTTATCACCTAAGGAATGTTTGTACCAAATGTCATGCTTCTATCCACAACCTGGCTAGGGACTGCGAGCTGGCTAAAACCGGTATTTTTACTGAAACGTTGATTAACGTGCACTGTCCCCCGTAAAAAAATAATAACACAAAAGTCCCGGACTAGTAGAGCTTGTCAGCTTGTAGTTCTAAAAAAATGGAAATGAGTAAGCATTTTCTACCTCTGGTTCATTGGCCACTGCTATGGGCAGGTTGGCATTTATTGTCACGAATCTTGCCCTGGAGGCAACTCTGCCGAGTGGTCACTAGTAGCTGGGACAGCCACAAAGTTATAAAATCAGAATTTGAACCTAACCTTATTTTTGTTTTCATTCATTTTTAAGATATAACCAATTTGGACTTTGCAGCTGGACTATCTAGCGGACATTGCTCAGTTCTGGCTCCAGGGCAAGATTCATGACAATAAACATCAACCTGCTTTATACAGGAAATGAATGGTGTTTTGGGATATACTGCCTGCCAAATGTCAGTCAGTGAATATGATTATGAAGCCTGTAGCTGCTTTAAGTGCTTATTTTGATTACATAAATGCTTACAAAAGTGGTGTTAGCTGATGAAGATGATCTCATACAGTAGAACAAAACGTAGGCAGGCTTAGGAGATCTTATACATTTTGTTCTATGATATAATAGGGTAACGTGGGGTAACTAGCCCTCCGGGCTAACTCCCCCCTTAGTCATTCTATGTCACAAAAAAAATGAAAAACACTTTTCCTGGCTGCCACTACTCTTGCTCATCAAAAAATGTCAAGACAATCTTAGGTAAATTGATCTAATATTTCTAATATGAAGTTATATATATAATCTCATTAAGTTATTAAGCCTAAAGATAAATAATCCACTTGTTTAGAAGTAAAAAATGTAATAAGTTTTTAATAAAGCAGTCAAACTGAAGGTGAGTGTGTTGTGGGCAACTGGCCCCTCCCCCCCCCTCCAATTGGGTAACTTACCCCACCTAAATTAACGTTTTCCAAATCAGGTCCAATTTATCTACAAGTAATTCACTGAGTTACATAGTATTGAGATACTTTAGGATGTTTTGGACATGATTTGGCGCGAAAATGAAAAGAGGGACCTTACCTTAGGGCGGCAGGTAGCCTAGCGGTTAGAGCGTTGAGCCGGTAACCGAAAGGTTGCTGGTTTGAATACCCGAGCAGACAAGATGAAAAACCTATCAATGTGTCCTTGAGCAAGGCACTTAACCCTAATTTTCTCCAGGGGGCTGACCCTGTAGGTAGGCCGTCATTGTAAATAATAATTTGTTCTTAACTGACTTGCCTAGTTAAATAAATAAATCAAAACCTGTCATAGTGAGGACATTAATAGTGAGATGTCTTTGTTTTAGTTAGTTAATTAAAATAAGATCTAGACTTTAGCTTTTAAGAGTTAATTACAAAAAAATGTCACATAACAAAATGTATAAAACAGATTTTAACACACAAATCTTCGGGGTTCAAGTTACCATCAATTGTCAGCAATTGAACACCGTTCATATCATGAGCTTTATGAATTATGAAGCCTTTATTTCCTAAAAATAAGTCAGTTGCTAATTAGTTGCTAACTGGCAGAGAAATGGAACTACAATATTAGTCTGTGTTTACCACAGACCTTTGGTGTTTATCCAAAAACCCTAAAAAAAACAACATTTAATTTCCCCATAGGCTTTGGCCAACGAGCCTCCGTTAGTACCTACAAAAACACGGCATTACTAATAATGTCTTTATGGTGAAATGATTCTTTCCACTTCCGTATTATGGCCCCAACAGTGCTCACTGGAACATTCAGAAGCTTAGAAATGCGCCTATAACCAATGCAACAATGTTTTGCAACAATTAGGTTGTGAATGTCTTGAGACAGCTCTTTGCTTTTACCCATCATGAGATGTGTCTTGTGTGACACCTTGGCAATGAGACCGTTTTGTAGGCTATCAGTTGGGACTGAACCAGCTGATATTAATTTGCACTGACAGGGGGCTGGATTGCTTTTTAATTCCTGATAGTTTTCAGCTGTTGTCTTGGCTTTCCATGCCTTTTTGCACCTCCCTTTCTTCATGCGTTCAATACTTTTTCCCTGTGTCATTTCACATTATTACACATAACTTAATTTCTGAACTTATTTGTTTTGGTTTCTATGTATGGATTACTTGGGTTGTTACCAACATCTGGTGAAACTTTCATGTCAATAGCACCTTTGGAAATATATTTACTGAGAAAAATGGTGACGTGTTCAATACTTATTTCACCCACTGTATGTAAAATACAATTTCATGGCGTCCCAATCTTTAAATATCTCTGTTCCCAAGAAATTTGAATTCCTGGTTGTCCATAAACCAGAATACACATTTGTTTGTTGCTGGGATTTACCAACCCCCTGCTGCCATGGCGGATGCTATTTGTGCTATATATCTGTGTTTAACACCTTTTCTTTCCTTGGAGTTGGTCATATTAGGAGATTTGAATCTGGATTTGCTATCCTCTGCCTCAGATCAATTTAAGAGTACTGTATATGCATTGATTTTAATCAGACTCAATTGACCTCGAAACCCAAAGAGCTAAATGTGAAAAACCCTGTTAACTCTTCATTGATTGATTTAATTCTTACTAATAACCCACATAAATATTTGTCTAGTGCCTAGTTAAACAAATAAATAAATTAATTCTCAGCTTTCTTATCTTTTAAATGCATTCTAAATGTACATCAGTCGGGTTTTAGACCAGGTCATAGCACTATCTCTGCTGCATCCCTCGATATAAATGATGTGGTTAACTGTATGGATTAAAGGCAACATTGTGCTGCCCTCTTCATTGACCTGTTAAAGGCTTTCGATACTGTTGATCACTCACTACCAGTGGCGATTTTAGCATGTCAATCTTGGTGGGGCAAAAAAATAATAATGTGGGATGCATGCAGCAAAACCGTTCATTCAGCCTCATTTACTGCCTTTAAAAAAACATAGCTGATATGGCTGACTTGCTTAAACAAATGTGGTTTCTAATGGCAATTGAGACGTACAAACTATGGCATGAGGGGACAACAAGCGGATAAGAGGCAATCCGTAATTTAGATTAAGACATTCATGAGTGAGCTAGGACGGACGTACAGGTAGTCAATATAACTATTTGTTTAGCACTTTTGAAATGTATCGTGACAGAATTCAGAACATGGGCCGTTCTTACAGTGTTCTCCCTGTACACCAAGTCAGAACCGTAGGATAAATAAAGGGGGCATAGAAGCTGAGAATAAAAATGGTCTTCTTCTATAGAAATTGGTCCTGCCTCTCGCTAAATAGCAGAAAGCAGATTATTCAGTCAATTTGTATTTATAATTTGATGTGTGTTAAATGACTGATATTATCTCATATAAGATCTTCTAAGCCTGTGTTAATCTCAGACCTTGTTTTCAGTGTTTATCCCAAAACCTGATTCTTTAACCCCATTCATTTCCTGCATAGGAAGGGCTGAACCAACCAGATGCAAACAAGCTGGCCAGCTACTGCTAGAATTCAGGGTTGTCACTAGTTAACAGAGTCACAAAGTCTAATTCAATGATTTATATACACTAGATGAATTATGGGGGACGCTGTGTTGAAGCTACCGTGCTTCCATCTTGGCACTCCCACACCTGTGTAAAACATATTTTGGAATATATAAAGTATAATTGTTGGATATTACTAATGTTACTGTCTCCACTACATCAACAAAACACTTAAATACATGTAATTGTATCCTTGAGAGTAACATTAATAATTGAAATGCTGTAGAATACCGGTGGCTTCAAAGATCCCCAATACATAGCTTCAGCAATTCAGGGATCAAAAACATAATTGGTCAAAAAAATATCATAAAAATTCATTAAAATAAAAATTTGCTTATGGTCATAATTTAAGTTAGTGTCAGGTATAAGGTTAGCAGTGTGGTTAAGGTTAGGTTCAGATTTTAAGAAGATCAGTTGTAGAAATAGGCTTGGTTTAGCCAAAATTATGACTTTGTGGCTGCGTTAACAGAGAAAAAGAGGCGAAGTGAGAGGTTTTACTCCCCCCAAAATCTCTCCACGTAAAATAAGCCCACGAATTGAGGAATTTTTGTACGTAAGTCAGTGAGTGTAGAATTTTGTCAACAAAAAATGTAATTGCCAGTTTGCTAACTGAGGCTTATTTGATCTAATATAAGTTTCGTAATGGTTAGGTTGTTACTGTTGTAATGGGGTGGCAGGTAGCCCAGTGGTTAGAGTGTTGGGCCTGTAACCGAAAGGTTGCTGGATCGAATCCCCGAGCTGACAAGGTACAAATCGGTCATTCTGCCCCTGAACAAGGCAGTTAACCCACTGTTCCTAGGCTGTCATTGAAAATAAGAATTTGTTCTTAACTGACTTGCCTAGTAAAAATTATTAAAAAATAAGTGGACACACGTGGCATTTCGGTAACTTTGAAAAACAATACTTTGGTGTTGTGCCTGTTGTCATAGAGATAGATAAAGGACTCATCTCATGGATATAATCCATTTTAAAATGGACATTGCCATTGCAGGCTTACACCATTTTAAAGTTGTCAATGGGTGGAGATTCCTATGAGTTGGGAGCAATCAGTCAATGAAGAAGAAGAACATGTACTACTTTAAAATAGAGATAGTCTCAATGGCGCTGTCCATGCTGTCACAGATTATATAATTGCACAGATACAAAGATTAGTGCTCTATATCTCTATGGTCTGTTTTTCACACGTGTATCTGCCCTCTCATTGGCTAGAGTGGTCCCACCTGAAATCACTTCCTGCCTGCCTTCCATCTTTTCGGACGTATTTTTCCATTATTAGAACGGTTTGTTGACTATCTTGTCAATATAATAGACCATCTTTGGCGTTAACTAGTGACAACCATAATGCAGAGAGGAGCAACGGAAGGGGAAGGCCATCTGTTGCTTAGCAACACTCCTCGGCGTCCTCTGGAGTTTGCAGTGGCTGCTGGGAATCTGAGGCCCGATTGAGTGACCGCCCTTTTTAGACGAACGAGAGTAGAGCAACGCTGCTAGAGTAGGGAGAGATATATACACAAAAACAACTAAACAAAGCTGCGGAAACTAACTTGAGGTATGTTTTCTGATGCATGAGGTGAAATATTTTGGCCAAATGAGTTCTAAATTGGGAAATGTCTCTCGGAAAGTGTATTTTAATGCGCGATTTGATGACGTAATGGCGATGGTCAAACTCGAAATGGCGAGCCTTCACGGGCCTATTTCAAATTATTACCTAACTTTAACTTGATGGCTAACGTTTACGGAATTCTTCGCTGCTTTGTATAACTCATGATGTACCACATAGCGTTGGTATGATTAGATACACATTATGATTAAATTTATATCATTAGTTTGATTTTTTTCGGCCCGAATTATAGCCAGAGTAAAGGCCTTCCGCAGCAACTAAGCTATTTAGCTAGTTACCTGCGTTAGCACTGTTCTTGAGTATCAAAACCGTGATGTATCATGGGTCAATTGTGATTGACGGACTAATCTACAAAGAACATTGAGTAGTTATTTATAATATAAGGTGTTTTGTAGATCTGTCAGTCTCGTCTCGCCTTTAAAGTAGACTGCAATGTTGAACTGTCTGCCATTGGCCAACTTGATGCGATTAGCGCTGCTGTCAAACGTATGATTGGCTGAATTAGACGTATTTCCTTCGCATTGGTACTATTCTATTGGATAATAAATGCGATTTACGCGTTTTTCCCGCCCCGAACATCCATGCGATAGTTCATGATGGTCCCGTCAGTTTTCCTTGATTTACAGTGATACAATCACAAAACTGTCTATCATATGCTGTGAGCATGTTGGTCATATTTAACAAACGTGTTTTCCCAAATGTTACTGTACAAACACAGACCATTACTGGTGAAGTGATCATCTGTGCAGTGTGCCATCTTGTGCCCAGGTGAGGGGCTGAGCCATGGCAGACGAGGGCGAGGTGGAGTGTGGCAGTGAGTTCCCAGCCCTCTATAAAGTCATGCTGGACAAACTGAATGAACAGAGACAGTTGGACCAGTTCACAGACATCACTCTCATAGTGGACGGTAAGCTCATCCTCAATGATGCTTGTTGTATTGCAGAAAGTTGAGGTCCAGCTTAAGATTGTTGACTCGTTGTATATTTTGTTCAGATAAAAACATTTCTGTTTCAATATCATTGTGTTAAAGACCAGTGTCCACATTGTATGAAGTATTCTATTTAATTATGTTCTGTGCTGTACCATTTATGGGCTCATCTTACTGGTCTGTAGGGCACCAGTTCAGGGCTCATAAGGCAGTGTTGGCAGCATGCAGTCAGTTCTTCCACAAGTTCTTCCAGGACTTCACACAGGAGCCACTAGTGGAGATTGAAGGTGTGTATTGCTCAGGGTTTCTGTTAGCCGACAATTAAAAGTAATAATTAAAAGCAGATTTTAATATATATATATTATTCTTTAAATAAAAAAGAAACGGTTGTTGGCCAAAATGACAGGGCCCCCCAAAAAATATTTGCAAAATAATGCTTTTTATTAATTTATGGAAATACCAGACGATGGAAATGCATTTGACCATCATGCTTATAGGTTAATTTGCATAAAATAGAGGAATTCAATTTGTCCTGTGTGTATTTTCATTAGTCATCATGCATCTTATTTATCCAACACAACTATCTCACGCACACAGCATACACAGCCTATTCTGAGCTGGATTTCTCCCTGCAGCACCTCAGCTGGTTGCTGCTGGACTAAAACGTGCTTTTATTTCTCAACTGTTAATTAAAGTGTGCCTCCTATCAGCGAGTCACCCACCACTTTACAATGTGAACTGCAGGCAGTAAGCATTTTGAAAACATACTTGATTGTTTGAAACCTGAAGGTTTTATTTCCTATTATGAGGCATGTCTTGCCTTGCTTTTAAGTAGCCTAGAGGCAAAATCCGACCGTGGAGGCAATTAGTTTATACAGACTTCATAGCCGGCTTGCGAGTTTCAAGTTTGGGGAAGCTTACAATTTATCCTACCGTTCTGCGTGCCAGTTATGATTTTCATATGCGCATTTTCATAAAAATCTGAATTAAAATGTTTTAAAGGACACATTGATACACCTTGATCCATTGGCAGCTAGAGAAATTAGCGCATATAGGCCAATGCAGCATTAGGCCTGTAACTTCCATTGCTCTTTCACACGGAGGATTGTTGGTTATCGAAGGGGAGATTGTTGTAAAGATGTTTCCAATAGCTTACTGTGAGGAACTATAGTTTTTATATATTATCATTCGCAATAGATGTTTAATAAAAACACTTCCTTACATTTCATTGTTCTCATGGAGCACTCCAAACAAAAGACAATGAACAAATGATGGTTATGAAATAAACCAAAACGTCTCACAAGTGTTGCAGTTTGACGATGAGAACGATAAATTACTGTAATTAATACAGGTATTAGCAGAAATTAATGTAATCAAATGATGGGGATTAACGGTACTGGTGACTTATGTAACGGGGAATTGATCAAAAACATTATCTAAGGGAAAACAATTCACACATTGAATGCGCAAGAATCGACGGGAGACAGCTAAGCCGTTCTGGAGAGAGACTCGCCTATACAGTATCTTCGCCACACACCCCTCTTCTTCTTCTTCTTCTTCTTCAACATTTTAAATTATGCTCAAGACACATTATCTTCAAACATCACTGACAGCCGCAACTCAATAATCAGCTAGTCCTATTGCCACACACGCGGCCCAAAATGCAGACTTCACAAATAGGCATAGGCCTTCGAGCTTGTAATTTGAAACCTACCAGCTTGTGATTTGAAACAATCCACAGCCATTTAAATGGTCATCAATTTATCTTTGGCTACGTCATTTTTTCTGGTTAAGTGTTTTATTTATTTCTGTATAGATCGGACTAATTATACTGTATATAGTTTTGGCAAATGTATTTCCGTTTACTTTTCTATGGGACCCACCGATATGCCATGTTCTATTAACCTGTAAATTAAAATCTTCCTGGTCACGTTGTCTTGCGCAGAAACCCTAATAACTATAAGATCCTATGCGAACCCAGTGCACCCATCAATCCTCTGTTTTTGTTCTGCAGGAGTGAGTAACTCAGCCTTCCGCCAGCTGATGGAGTTTACTTACACGGCTACACTTGCCGTCAGTGGGCCAGAGGAGGTCAATGACGTGTGGAAGGCAGCAGAGTACCTCCAAATGCAGGAGGCCATCAAGGCCCTCAACAACAGGTTAGCCCGCCATTAGAACATCTGGACCCCCATTACTACCAATATAGGCTAGTCCCTTTTTGGTGTTCTCTTGTTTGGTTGTCATCTTTTTCTGTTAATGGTATTTTATCCCTGTGTATTTGAATGTAGAACACTTTGATGGACTAGAACCCTGTCTCTCTCCCTCTCCATAGGATGAGTGATGGCTCTCCCTTCAGTCCGTCCCAGGCCCTGGCGGTGGGGAAGAGCAAGGTCAAAAAGAGGAAGCCAGCTGAGACTTTAAGTGTGATCACTGAGACTCTTCCGTCAGTGGTGGGGGAGCAGGTTAGAGGTCTACAATGACACGTTATGGTTGAGTTTTTATGACATAGAATTATGACCTGCATAAAGTGTCCCAAATCATCCTCTGTCCTTTCCTCCTAATATCTGTTGCTGTGCTGACCCCAGTCTGTCCTTGCAGGTGGAGATTGAGGTGGAGGAGACTGGTATGGAGGAGGTGGTGGACGCTGCTCGGAATGCCCAGGCAGCCTCGGACGACTCTGCCCTGGCACTGCTCGCTGACATCACCAGCAAGTACCAGCAGGGGGGGCCAATACTGCACCTGGTGAAGAAGGAAGGACTGGAGGGGGTAAACAAAGCAGTCTCTCTAATACACGTGTAAAAACCACATCCTTGGAAGGACAGTGAGCAACCTTGATTCAAAGCATTTATTTTAATATTATAATACTATTCTTTTGGTGTCATTTCAAGTCTTTCTTAAAACAAGTCGTCCTTTCGTCTCAATGCATCCATATCCAGGAGGTGGTGTATCAGGAAGAGACAATGACAGCTCCCAAGAGACTCGAGGGCCTGGAGGTGGTCGAGGTCCAGATCTCTCAGCTGGACAACATGTTCCGCTGCAACAAATGTGACCGCAGCTTCCGCCTCTACTACCACCTCAAACAACACATGCGCGCACACGTGGCCGCTCTGGACAAGCCGCATGTGTGTTGCCACTGCGGTAAGGCGTACATGCGGGAGGCGGCGCTGAAACAGCACCTGAACACGCTACATTACGAGGCGGAGGAGCTGTCGCGCAGCCAGTCCCAGAAGAAGAAGATGCACGTGTGCGATTACTGTGACAAGCAGTTCGACCACTTTGGACACTTCAAGGAGCACTTACGAAAGCACACTGGTGAGAATGACAATACCCAGAGGGATTCCTTAAGGGCAGGGGTGTCAAACTCATTCCATGGAGGGACGTTTTTCCTTTCAGTTAAGACCTAGACCAGCAGGTGAGGGGAGTACCTTACTAATTAGTGACCTTAATTCATCAATCACGTGCAAGGGAGGAGTGTGAACCTGCAGACACTCAGCCCTCCGAGTTTGACACGTCATTTAGGGGTTCAAGTGAATCTGTGTCAAAGTGGCGGAGTTAGCGCCACCTCGTTGCACTTATCAACAAGACTTCACTTCAACAACACCCTTTTGTCTCTCCTCTATGATCATGTGCATTGATGGCTGCGTGACCTGTTCTTGTGAATGCGACCACCTCAATAGGATCTCCTGAGTTATACATTGGATGTCTTTCTTTTTTTGGTCCCTGTGTGTGTGTAGGTGAGAAGCCGTTTGAGTGTCCAGACTGCCATGAGCGCTTTGCCAGGAACAGCACATTGAAATGTCACATGGCTGCCTGTCAAAACGGCGCCGGGGCCAAGAAGGGACGCAAGAAACTCTACGAATGTCAAGTAAAGAGAACACTCCTGGAGTCAAAATGTACTGTTGTGCCGATCACACCCTTGACTAGTGTACTTGCTGGGGTTCTAAAATGATCTCTCTCTCTCTCTCTCTCTAGGTGTGCAGCAGTGTGTTCAACAGCTGGGAGCTGTTTAAAGGCCACCTGACAACTCACACAGGAGAGAAGCCCAACCACTGCACCATGTGTGA
Source organism: Thymallus thymallus (assembly GCA_023634145.1). Lineage (NCBI taxonomy): Eukaryota > Metazoa > Chordata > Actinopteri > Salmoniformes > Salmonidae > Thymallus > Thymallus thymallus. The sequence continues at coordinate 3,333,205 of CM042401.1, read as the reverse complement.
CCTCTGGTTCACCCAGCCCCACGACCTGCGCCGACACCGCCGCGACCTGCACGGCGTCACAGACGACACGCTGATGACCCAGGATCTGGACATCGGCTCCATGGCAACGCAAGAGGAAGTTGCCGGGGAGGAGGAGGACGGCGAGAGAGAGACCCTCTTACTGGAGGACGGGATGAGGATAGAGCATGTTACCGTGGAGCCCGTAGACGTGGTAGCCATGGAGGAAATGGACATGGTGGTAGAAGAGGTGACAGAGATGTGTGAGGAGGACGTGGAGAGACTGAAGGAGGCAGGGGTGGAGATCCGGGTGGTTCAGGTGTCAGCGGAGGGACAGGTGAACTCTGAGATCCAGGTGGAGGAGGTATCACAACAGACTGTGGATGTATGAAGCAGGAGTGGAGCTCCATCTCAAATCATACCCTGTTCCCCATAAATACACTACCTTGTCTTTGACCAGAAGTGGTACACTGTATGAGGAAAATGGTCTTATTTGAGATGTGCCCTCTGGTTATGGTCAAACTGGAAAAGATCCACCTCCTCACCCTGTTGACTAATAGGGTAACGGACCGAGAAGTTGCTCAAATTTTTGTATTATATTTATTTAGAACCTGCTGTCAGCATGGCTCTGTCTTCCTCTCTCTGTGTGTCTGTGGCAGAGATGGACCTGCTGAATGCCCTTACACTGACCCTGTTCAAGGTTTTGTAAGAGACTAATCAAATGCTTTCAATATCTTTTTTGCTTTCTTTCTCTTTACATTTCAGCATGTACGTTTGAGATGATCAATATTCATTTGCCAAGACAATATGCAAACCATTAAGATCCCTACTCCGTTATATAGTGTCACCAGCAGGCACCAGTTATTGAGTGGAATGCACCGTCTGTTTCACTGTCATACGGCTGCAGATGTATCGTTGATATGCCTCACTGCTGTTTCCCAGTTTGAATTCATCTGAAGCGCAGATGTTTGTTGAAACATAATTTAGCACTTGACTAAAGAGCATGTTTTTGATGGTGCCCGTGCCCTAACTGATTAAAAAAAAGCTTTATTTTCTTAATATTTTAGTCAGTTTGTTTAAAAAGATAATGGCTGTTAGTGTACTTATGTTTTCTGGTTTCTTCCCCCTGCTTGACTTCCTGTTTACCTTTTCCTACTTCCTCCTCAGCACAGCCCTGTTCCCTCAAGACACTGGGGTTTATGTTCAACACTTACGAGTTAGGCTATTAAGAAACAGAAGTGAGAAAGTATTTTATTTGACAAATGTTCATATTTGCATTGTTTTATTTGATCAATAAAGAGTAATGTAATCAATAAATATTGAATTCTCAAAACGTGTCTACACTTTGCAAATACATTTCTTACAATGCTTTAAAATGTGTCTGATGGAGAAGTGGAAGCTTAGCTTACTAGACATGAACAAAAACCTGATGGGTCTAAATGCAATTAAATGTTTTATTGTATATGCTTGTAAATATAAATAAGTTTGGTGTAAAGCACATTGGCTCTGACTGTCAACGTCTGTTGCTGTCTGTCACTGAATGTTGCTGTCATTTACTGCCTGTCTGTTGGGTTCTCTTCTTGCCGCCATAGAAGAAGGCCCTTGAGAGGGCAGCATGCAGACGGGAGCCCAATGAGGGTTTCCTGGGCTACTCTCTGACTGCAGGAACATCTGAAATGACACATTAACAAGGCCTGTAAGCCACCATATGCAGATGGTCATCCAGTCCACTATTTACAGTGATAAAGGAGGAAGACTTTTCATCACATTTAAGGAAACCTGCGCATATGTTTTGTGAAAAGCTAGTCAGGTCCAAAATTGTCACCCTTGAGAAACAAGACTATAAACTAAATGATAAAAATACTGAACTATGTAACAGTATTGCATCTGTCCCTCTGCGCACACCGTCAAAGCATCGTTAGTTATTGCTCCATAATAGCCACGGCCTTTGCAGAGAAAAGGGGAAACGCTATTACTGTGCACCGCTAACTAGCTAGCCATTTCACACCATTTACACGGGACTGAGTCCGGAGACAGACGGCTATTGCAAAAAGTAGATTTTGTCAATTAACAATTTAGATGTTTGCTTGGTGTTATTTTACAGTAGGTACAGATGTAGGATCTTATTTGAGACACTTTGATACAGCTGGAAGATAATCCTGCAGCAACAGGAAATGTGAATTATTAAATGGATTACGATTAATGGCCATTAAAAATCAAGTCTGAAATTACAAACTTCCAAAGCCTTTTAAACCTCAAATACTCCACTGCTTTCACATAGGATTTACAGTATTTTTGCCTGTACAATATGAGGCCAATATTTATGTGACCCCCTTACTAACAGGCCAATGTTTACCACATTCTCTCCTTCATATGGCCTGCAGTGCAGTGCAGTGAAGTGGTGGTAGTAGTGTGCAGGAGTCCATTTTAATAAATCCATTGAATATACACCCTAAATAAAATACATTATTCTTTTGTTTACAGGTCCCAAGAAACATTAAGACTAATAAAATGTATTTTCAAAACAATAGAATGGAATTTAAGTCCAAATGAATGAAAACAGTTGATTATGTTCATTAAACAGACCAGATATAAATATTAGATACTTTTAAAACATTCACATGGAGAAAAGCACAAGGAATGGATGGCTTTTCCATAAAATACTATTAAACTTTTGTGACAAAGTAGCCCCCCCTATTTACACAAATGACAACACGTCACTCAAATCTGTACTTCCTAGTTCCATGTATCAAACTGTTAAATTATATTAAAACCAGGAAAATCTGGAGACCCCTGCTGTCTCATCGTTTAGAAAATACATGTATTTCCATGACTGCTTTAAAAAGCAATTGTGGATTGACCAATGTAGATGTTAAAAGTTTCATATCACAAAATGTTGATTTGAAATATTTTGGTCATCACAGCAATCTAGAGGGAATTCTATTTGAGTCAAATGTATATTAATATAATAGGTAAGCCAATACAAAACCTTAACTATTTGATCAAAGACTTAAAAATAACTGATATTGGCACAAGATGAAGGGAATGTTGGAACATACCTAACGAGATTACAGTTAACGAAAATGTATGCTTAATCCAGTATAAATAAATCTATAGAATGTATTATATAACAGACAACATTCACAAATGGTACACAATGGCCTTAGCGTTAAACTAATAATGTGTCACGTTGTATATAAGGATCGGGAGACAAGCGAATTATTATTACTACCCAATTTACAGCGTGCCATGTAAAGGCACGTGGACGAAGCCCAAAACAAAGACGTATACAAAAACACAGGACTGGGACCCAAACTAAAGAGCGAGGTAAACCTCTAATACAATACATGGGACGAGACCCGAAATAACAAGTGCACAATATGACGCGGGACGAGACCCGTAATTACATTTGCACAATAATACACGCAGCACGAAAGCCAAAATAACAAAGCACATGTACTCACAGGCCCAACAGACATTGTAACAATCATTGACCAGACAACGGTGAACAAAGGGCACATTTATACAATTACTAATCAGTGGGGAATGGGAACCAGGTGTGCGTAATGGCAGCTCAGTCACGTCTAGAGGACGGTGACATAGACCTCCGGAACTGGTGCATGGAATTAGCAGCAGTACCGGGGGGATCCGTGACATAATGACTCAATATTCCATGCCTTCTGGGAATGTTATAAGTCTAAAATTACGGGCGGAGTTAGAAAGTTGGCTGTCAGAAATTACAATGTAAATTTACTTTTAAACCGCCTCTCTGCATATTTCAAGACATATGAGGGTGAAGTGAGATGATATGTATATGATACTTTTCTTGTCAATAATCAACAAAAAAAAAAAAAGTATACTTAAAAACTGGAAATCAACCAATCCTCCTTCATTAACGCAATAGAAAGAGTAAATGCTTTATTATCAAAAAATGTACAGCGCGTGGGCTATGGAGAGAAACAAAATGGTGGAGTTTGAGGCCATGTGGCTTAAAGTGATGCAGGCGCTGGAGATGGGGGTGTGTGCTAGTGGCTCTGGGTAGGTGTGATGTTGTTGTTGTTTCCGTGATGTTGTGTTTGTATGTGTAAGTTTTGTATTGTCTATAAAATATCAAATAAAATCGTACAAACATATTTCTACAGACAAGACACACCTACTCTGATCACAGTACACACACATATTTTTTGTAAGTATATAATAGAATATAACAGAATAAAATATCAATAATATTTTTCCCATACAATTTGTGTCAGTGGAATGTGTGAAGCAGAGCCCCAGCCCATGCTTTAAAAAAAATACATGTTTCATCTCTTTCCTACCCTCACTACACTTTGCTAATGAGCAGGCGTAGGGTCTTACATTGAGAGAAAATAGCAGTCCTATTTTCAAAATTATGTGTCTGTGTTCATGTTTCACAACCTCCGCTGGCAGTTGGAGTTTCCTTTACGCGATCGAGCAAAAATAATAGGCCTACACTTGATTTTGGCTACATTATTGCATGCTAAATGTTTCTGATCAGTGATAGATAAGCAAACGAATAGATTAACTATACCATCTACATGTATTTGCCCGACCAGAAACCAATTAACCAAATAGCATATAGGCCTACTCAGTTAAACAAAATAACATTGATTGAGACAGTGAAGTCTCAGGCTTTTAGTCGAGAGTATGCCTAGGCTACTTAGCGACTGCATGTGAAGAGCAACACAATACACTTGTTAAATGACTTCATTAGGCCTTCCTGTGGGCTAGCTCAGTGGTACCATGGAGAGCTCCCGTGGTGCTGAATGTATCCCCTATCAATGCGCATGGACTCCAGCCAAGTCCATCGAGCCCGTGTTTATGCACAGTTCCCATTGGTTAAAGACAGCACAGGTGACACCCCGTGCCGTACCTAATTCGTCACAGAAACTGTCACTCAAAGGGATTCCCTCTGTTGCAAGCTGGCTGGTTGCGAAGCATAGTGGCAATAGCCATCAGTGACAACACTACAGGGTAAAAGGTGTCCTCTGAATTTATTCTGTCGGCGATTTTGCGCGTTGAATCGTCGTCTGCATGTAATACAGAAAGGTAAGGCGACATGGGTGTTTGGTGTGTTGTACATAGCTGACAGGTTGTCCAGCAAATAGTCCACGTAAAAATGAATAGCAATATTCTGCTGAATGGCTGCATTCTCACGATGCTTCTGTGTAGATGACACCGCTTCTGACGTCCTGAATGTTCTTGTTCAAGATGTTATTATTTTCGGGCTGACTACCTTGTGGCTGTGGTTGAAACAGACCAGATACATGACATGTTGTGAATATCACTAAAACGTATAGGAACACTGTTGGCCTGTTATTCATTCAAGAGATCTATCATATTAGCAGCGTCTATGGTTACCCTAGTGGGCAGTAATCTCTCGTGGACAGATTTAAGGGGTTGGTTATAGGCTACTGGGAATTGAGCAAGAAGTCAGAAGTAAAATCAAATCAAATCAAATTGTATTGGTCACATACACGAGTTTAAAAGATGGCACTACGGGTGTAGCGATATGTTTCTGCTTCTAGCTCCGACAGTGCAGTAATATCTAACAGTTTCACAACATATACCCCAAAATAGACATAAATCTAAGTAAGGAATGGATTAAGAAAATATACAGTTGAAGTTGGAAGTTTACATACACTTAGGTTAAAGTCATTCAAACTCATTTTTCAACCACTCCAGCTACAATAGTCACACTGTATTTCTGATCAATTTGATGTTATTTTAATGGACCCAATCTTTTGAACCGTAGTGTACATATGAGATGACTAGTGCAAGATACGGAAACATTATTATAGTGGCCGGTGGTTTCTAATCTATGTCTATAGGCAGCAGTCTCTGATGTGCTAGTGATGGCTGTTTAACAGTCGGTGTCGTAGTATAGAATACAGTATATACATATGAGATGGGTGTTGCAAAATGTAAACACTATTAAAATGACTAAGACACCATAGAATAGTGTAGAGTGCAGTTTATACATATGAGATGAGTAATGCAGATATGGAGACAATATTAAAGTGACCTGTGATTTCTAATCAGTGTCTATAGGCAGCAGCCACTGATGTGCTAGTGATGGCTGTTTAACAGTTTGAGGCCTTGAGATGGAAGCTGTTTTTCAGTCCCTTGTTCCCAGCTTTGATGCACCTGTACTGACCTCGCCTTCTGGATGATAGTGAGGTGAACAGGCAGTGGCTTGGGTGGTTGATGTCCTTGATGATCTTTTTGTCCTTCCAATGGCATCGGTGCTGTAGGTGTCCAGGAGGACGTGAAGTTTGCCCCCAATAATGCGTTGGGCAGACCTCTGGAGAGTTTTGCGGTTGTGGGCGGTGCAGTTGCCGTACCAGGCGGTGATACAGCCCGACAGGATGCTCTCAATTGTGCATCTGTAAAAGTTTGTGAGGGTTTTAGGTGTTAAGCCAAATTTCTTTAGCCTCCTGAGGTTGAAGAGACGCTGTTGCGCCATCTTCACCATAAGGTCTGTATGGGTGGACCATTTCAGTTTGTCAGTGACGTGTACGCCGAGGTACTTGAATCTTTCCACCTTCTCCACTGCGGTCCCATCGATGTGGATAGGGGGGGTGCTCCCTGTTTCCTGAAGTCCACGATCATCTCCTTAGTTTTGTTGACGTAGAGTGAGAGGTTCTTGTGTTCCTGGCACCACACTCCCAGGGCCCTGTCATAGCATTGACTTGAGATACACTGCTGTAGATAAAGGGAATTAACTGAGCATTAAAGATGAAAGGTTTAGAGACTGACACTCCAATGTGGAGGGAGACCACACACAAGTGTGTGTGTGTGTTTGTGTCTGTGTGTGTCTCCCTCGCTCGCTTCTCTGCCCCCCGCCCCCCCCCCCCCCTCTCTGTGTATGTGTGTGTGTGATGTGTCAAGAATGATGCAAGGAATACCTGAGTCAAAGCTGCCTAGTTTCGCAGGATGGATGGGGTAAATTAGTTGTGAGGTCTTTATAACATGCTCCCTGTAATGTGAACCAGAATTCGCAACTGACCTGTTATCAAACCTGGGTTGTCTGAGAAATTCAAGGATGCCTTATCCCACTGAGCTAATGCTTAGTGGTTAGGCTTGAGGGCAAAGAAATACTACTTTCATTACAATTCTATAAACACTATAAACATTATATTAACACCTATAGGCTACTGTTGTATGGCTGTTAGGCAGACTGTCTGTTTCCTTTGCCTTTGATGCTGCATCACTCGGAGCACATGAAACATTTCTCCGATTTTATCAAATTAAAGCTGCTTCAAAGTGTTCAGATTAGAGAATTGAAGAAAAGTGAATAGATTACTGAGATACAATGCAGCGAAAATGGCTCTTGTCACTGGTCATAGAACGTAATGGGCCAAACGTCCACTCCTCGCTAAATTGGGTTCACCTTTTATCCACACGGAAAGCAATATGAAATCAAGGCACCTCATAACTTCTTAACACTTTTCCCTTTTCTATTTTGTAGATCATTGAGTTGAATAGAGCAGGTGTAGGCTAAATGTAATTTAGATTATCATCTTATTGTTCACTCTATTCTCACTGACCTGGGACTGTTCACTACCTAACACTTATGTGGTTCTGTTGATGCAGTATTGATAGGATAGGACTTACCAAGTGAGTTGGTAAGATCAATGAGACACTGGTGATACCTCGTCCAAGCAATCATTTTAGTTGGTGTGTATGTGTTCCCAGGAGTGCATACAGCAGCGCGAAAACACCTCTCTCCCTCTGTACAGTGTCATGGTAACTTCACCAGACCGCCGGGGAGGTACAGTTGAAGTCGGAAGTTTACATACACTTAGGTTGAAGTCGTTAAAACTCATTTTCCCAACTTATTGTGGGAAGCTTGTGGAAGGCTACCCAAAACGTTTGACCCAAGTTAAACAATTTAAAGGCAATGCTACCAAATACTAATTGAGTGTATGTAAACTTCTGACCCACTAGGAATGTGATGAAAGATGAAATATATAATTCTCTCTACTATTATTCTGACATTTCACATTCTTAAAATAAAGCGGTGATCCTAACTGACCTAAAACAGGGAATTTTTACTAGGATTAAATGTCAGGAATTGTGAAAAACTGAGTTTAAATGTATTTGGCTAAGGTGTATGTAAACTTCCGACTTCAACTGTATGTGTGTGTCTGTGTATGTGACCTGGAAGTCACTCCTCCTACGGCATTTCCTTTATCTCCCATCACAAACAGGGCACAAAACACATATCTTGTACTATATAAGGTAGATCTATTTAGAACTAGTCTCAAAGGAAGATTGTCTTTGATCTGTTTCCAGCACTACATCATATTAGTCAGCAGTGGTCACAAAATTATAAATATCTCAAAGAATAAACTGGTCCAGTGTGTGTGAAATGCCAGAGCCAATTTCTGGTCCCAGTCCGCTCCTGTGTGTGTGTGTGTGTGTGTGTGTGTGTGTGTGTGTATGTGTGTGTGTGTGTGTGTGTGTGTGTGTGTGTGTACGCACATGCACAAGAGAGGTTATAGCAGTGGGGAGATTGGGGTCAGTCCTTTTTGGAAATGTGAAATGTTTGTCCCACAGATTCTAGAGAGGCCTGTCTCTCTGTTACTAAGGCCCACAGCCCCTATTGTCCCTGTCCTTTCACCGCTCAGCTCTTTATTCTCCACATCCACACATCTCAATTAACACACAGGGGAGCTTTGTGTGGCCAGAGCGCTCTCTGTCTCGCTCCCTCTCTCTCTCTCTCTCTCGCTCTCTCTCTCTCTGTGTGTAAAAGAAAGAGAATGAGAGAGAAAATGACAGACAAACACAGGTAGACCAAGACCAAGAGAGAGAATTCAGAGAGAGAGAGAAAGAAAAGAGAGATAGAGACAGTGAGAGTGAGAAAGAAAGAGACAGTGAGAGTTAGAGAGAGAGAGAGAGAGAGAGAGAGAAGAGAAAGAGACAACGAGTGAGTTTTAGTGAAAGGACGAGGAGGATCCCTTTCGTAGAAAACATTTCCCCCTGGCTTCCTGGTGTTGTGAGCTGCAGTACCAGTGCCTACCAGTACCTGGTGTTGTGAGCTGCAGTACCAGTGCCCACCAGTACCTGGTGTTGTGAGCTGCAGTACCAGTGCCCACCAGTACCTGGTGTTGTGAGCTGCAGTACCAGTGCCCACCAGCACCTGGTGTTGTGAGCTGCAGTACCAGTGCCCACCAGTACCTGGTGTTGTGAGCTGCAGTACCAGTGCCCACCAGTACCTGGTGTTGTGAGCTGCAGTACCAGTGCCCACCAGTACCTGGTGTTGTGAGCTGCAGTACCAGTGCCCATCTCAAGGAAGGACAACTGTTAGCCTACATGTACAGTATGGAGAGTGGAGTGGACTTCAGATCTGCGTTACGTGTTGTGGATGGATTCTTCTGTTATAGTTGTCGCCATTGTTATTGCAGAGTAAACAAAGAGGATGTGATGCTAGCAGCCTGATCACTAGAGCTTGGACCAGCTCTCTACCACCAACCATCCTAATGGGTCCTTAGCCACTGTCTGCTGCTATTTGACTGGTGAGTTGAATCTCTTATACAGGCTTGTGAATAACTATTTTACCATGTACATCTAATTTGATGTTGCCCATACCATACAGAAAGGTATTGTCATTTAGCTAGTACTGAACAGTGTGTGTATGTGTGTATCAGAGGAGGCTGCTGAGGGGAGGACGGCTCATAATAACGGCTGGAACAGAGCAAATGGAGTGGCATGTGTTTGATATCATTCCACCTGTTCCGCTCCAGCCATTACCACAAGCCCGTCCTCCCCAATTAAGGTGCCACCAACCTCCTGTGGTGTGTGTGATTAAACTCAATGAAACAATGTGCTCTGCTCTCTCTTCACATTCACCAGTTAATACCTAATCCAGAATAGAGACACACACAAATATGCTCCCTGTCCATTGCCAAGAAACCAAGTGGAGTCGTCAACCTGACCTTAAATACAAACATTTCCCATTTACTGCAGTCACCTTTTAGATGCTCTGTACTTCAGGTGTATCAGCTCACAATTACAATTCATAAACAACACCTTTCCAGTGTGTGTGTGTGTGTGTGTGTGTGTGTGTGTGTGTGTGTGTGTGTGTGTGTGTGTGTGTGTGTGTGTGTGTTTGTGAGTGTGTGTTGCACCACACAGCTCACGTGGGTATGTGCCGTGTCTGCACGCTCACATAAATGGCTAATTTCAAATCAAATCAAAAGTTCATTGGCCACGTACACAGTTTAGCAGATGTTATAGCAGGTGCAGCAAAATGCTTGTTATAGCATAATTATAATTTGCAGAGAAGCATTCGCTTTGTGCTGTAAAAGCAGAGCCCTCTTCTCTCTTGGCGAGTCCTTTTAGTCTGCCTCAGATCAATGGTTAGATATTCATGCCAGAGAGACACAGGAAGGCAGAAAGGTGTTTGAAAGCTGGACAGATGGGAGAGCTCACAAAGGGGAATCCCTTTGATTCGCTATGCTCCGCCTCCACCGCTTCCCCTCAATAGACACTGAATAGGGGAGCTCCAGTGATATTTTGTTTTGAGATATCATGTGTCTTAATGAGGTGTTCATGATTACAGTATGTACATTTAGATTGGTAATTGCTGCAATATAGATGAATAGGTTAGTATAGTAGTAATAGTTGTATATAGTAGTATTGGACTGAAAACCTGCATACACAGGCATCCCTCCTCTATTGACGTTTGTCTGTCTGTGATGGTGTATGGCTATTGGCCGGTCATGTCTGAGATACATCAGTGTTGTATTAGAGAGCAGTGTGATTGTGTGAGAACAGTAGTGTGTCTGGTGGTTGGGCTGAAGATAGAGGACCTAACCCTCTGCTATGATGGAGAGCAACATGCTGCGTTTCTGCATTACAGGTTATAGTGTGGGAGGGTTCTCAGATAGATGAACGCAAGTGGGCTCACCTTCAAAGATTCAAACCCTCTCTCTCTCTCTCTCTCTCTCTCTCTCTCTCTCTCTTTCTTTCTCTCCTCTCTCTCTCTCTCTCTCTTCTCTATCTCTCTCTCTCTCTCTCTCTCTCTCTCTCTCTCTCTCTCTCTCTCTCCTCTCTCTTTCTCTCTCTCTCTCTCTGTCTCTCTCTCTCTCTCTACTCTCCTTCTCTCTGTCTGTTGGTAAGATAGCATGCATCTCTCTGATATGTCAGCAGAGGAGTGCATTGTGATTCACTCTTAATAATCCTGAGTTAGGCGCTCTAATCTGTTTGGCAGTTCCCGGACACAGATTAGACCTAATCCTGGACTAGAAAGCATTATCAATGTAGAATCTCAATTAAAAGTGGTTATTTGTTAAGGCTAATCTGTGTCCGGGAAACTGGACATGACCTCACAGGTACAGTATGACAGTGGTGTTAAGTGAGTTAGTGCTAGGTTAGAAAACCTTGTTTCCCTTACCGTCCATAATGAACTTATTAATGAGTACAAAGCCACCTGGGACATTGTTAGAGCTTTCAGAACAAGTAGTTATCACCTAATCACACACATGTACAGATACACATGTGTGAATGAACTAGCACAGACACACGTGCACAAATACACACACACACACACACACACACACAAATACACACACACACACACACACACACACACACACACACACACACACACACACACACACACACACACACACACACACACACACACACACACACACACACACACACACACACACACACACACACACACACACACACACACACACACACACACACACACACACACACATCAATCCCGGGCTGTATCACAACCGGCCGTGATCGGGAGCCTCATAGTCCAGCACACAATTGGCCCAGCGATGTCCGGGTTAGAGGAGGCCGTCATTGTAAATAAGAATTTGTTCTTAACTGACTTACACATTTAAATAAAGGTTAAATGAAAAAAAACCTGCTAATTCTACACATCTACACAAATGCTGTTTTGTTGCACAATAACGCCACACATGCTCACACACACGCAAGAATAAAGCCGGGATTAAAAGATGTAGCGACTGTCTTCATTAACCCCTACAACAGTGTTTTAAAGAGAGAAGAGATGAGAGATTGGGAAAATTGTTCATTATTCAACTGCGTTCATTGTTCAAGAGAGGGACAATGGGAAGTACCCCATGGCAACACCTTAACTTCAGCCATATTCCTTTCCTCCATCCTCCCTCTCCCCTCCTCCACCACTTGTGGGCTATTTAAATCTTGGGGAATCAAAGAGCCAATTAAAATGCAGCTGGACTAATGAGAGAGCCAGCGGACTGAGGTGAACTGTTGCTCACTCTAAGCCATCATCTCTTTCAAAGAATGATCTGGAGCAACAAGCTGGGCTTACAAACAGTCTGGGGTTACCTTCCTTGAACACTCTTGAGCTACGGGCCAGAAACCGTAATCAACCGCCTTGGTCAAGGGAGTGTTTTCAAACCTGCAGTCCATGGAAGGTCTGGAGGAATAGACTAGTAGCCTCTGCTCTGTCTTGCTGGCTTAGATCTGTGGTCGTCTGGACATTCGGTGAATCAGAAAAGTTATCTACATGTTCTCGACCCTATGTATAAAGGTGAGATTCACACTTTGCTTTTCCCTTTCAGTATGGTTTTGGTGAGATCATGAAAACAATTTTAAAAAGTGTGTGTTTTTGCAGCACAGATAATGGGCTGGATTGAACAGGGCTCTGGGTTTTTCCCTCATCAACACTCGATGTGCGTCAACGTTCTGTTCTGTGTGTTCACCCACAGGTGGTGCCTTGCATCAGAACCCCCTCCAGCCATGAGCTACCCCCATCCTAGGCATCCTGGGTAGGATGACGGCCGTGTGCCCCTCTGGGATGGGCCCTGCTGGGGCTATGGTGGGGGGCTCCAGGGGGGCTGGGGCTGGGAGTACGACTGGGAGTACAGGGGGTCAGGACAGGAGATACGCCCGCTGGAGCCGTCAGGACAGCTCGGACATTACTACAGATGAAGAGGGGGTCCCTGCCCGCCAACTCACCCCCCTGGAGAGGCTCAACCTCGACATGTGCCAGGACGACGGGTAGGACCAGGATGCCAACACTCTCTTAGAAAACAACAAGACAATTAATTATCACATGTATTGTTTTCCTGGATAATTTGTTAATGCTGATTATATGGCAACCCCTTTGGTAACCCTACTGACAGGGTGGTTCGTGAGCTCACAGTGGGCCGACGTATCGGCTTCTACAAGGTTCGCGGGGAGATCGGCTGTGGAAACTTCTCCCACGTCAAACTGGGAATCCACGCCCTCACCAAAGGTAAAGAAGACACCTGCCAAGCAGCAAACACATTAACTAATATTTAAGATAACAGACACAGCACTGCTGTACTGTAGATGCTCACGAAACCTTTGAATCTTTTAATTATTAATTCATAGACCAGTAAAAGTGAGAAGATATGTAGGCCTAGTCAATCTTCGCTAAATATGCTAGCTTGAGTTGAATAGTTCTTGGAAAATCCCAGCTCCTCTTCTCCAGCAAAATCACAAACCGCAGTGATGACTCACTAGCTGTTTTCATCAATGTGTTAATAATACCTATCCTTAGATAGCTGTTTGCTAATGAGCCAGTGGTTTGGGCCTGTGGTCTGAATCAGCTACAGAGAGACAGCCTGTCTGCTGCCCTTGAAAAGATGGATTGATTAAAGATCTCATGTTTCCTTAGCGACGGCTGGAATTGCTGCATACTTCATCAAAGACTGAAGTGTGTTTGTATGAGTGAGTGAGTGAGTCAGTGAGTGAGTGAGTGAGTGAGTGAGTGAGTGTGTGTGTTTTTGAGGCAGAGCAGAAAGAGAGACTAATACCAGTCTTAATTAATTATGCATGTCAGAGCACAATTAGATATCTCAGCACCATCACATCCCTATTACCTAAGGTCTCTGATTTATTCCTTTATATTATTTATTCATGCCTATTGATATCAAGTATGGGTGATACAGGTGAGGTCAGGGTGGTCGTGATGATGAGCATGGCCTTATTTCTATTACAGCATATTGGATGACTGTCATTCATGTTCCATTCACCCAGTTCAATGTAACAGGCTACTACATGATATTAAAAATTTTACCTATACCCATCATGAGGTTGCTACAACCTTTGTCTACCAATGAAAGTTTACAACGTGCACAGAACGAGAGAAGAATTTGAGTAATCAAAGTGACAGACAGTAACACATTCAATACTGCCTTGGACACTCTTGCCTGCATCTAGCTGATCTAGGGTATAATTTGTCCAACAGTCTATTGGACAAATGCAGGTATGTTTATCCCCGTTTTGTTCTGTTTGCTTCTGTTTAAGAAAAGTTTTTCAACAGAATTGGAGGAATGAATACACCGCTGATCACCGCAAACATTGCTCGTTGTATAATTCCTTCTTGCATCTAGGCGCTCTCCTCCTCTCAACTTGAAGTTAGTTTTGCAACCAAGGACAGATGTTTTGTACACGCTGCGCGCCTCAGCACTCGGCGGTCCCGTTCTTTGAGCTTGTGTGGCCTACCACTTCGCAGCTGAGCCGTTAATGCTCCTTGACTTTCCACTGCACAATAGCAACACTTACAGTGGACTTGGGAAGCTCTATCAGGGCAGAAAGTTGAAGAACTGACTTGTTGGAAAGGTGGCATCCTATGACGGTGCCACGTTGAAAGTCACTGAGCACTTCAATAAGGCCATTCTACTGCCAATGTTTGTCTATGGAGGTTGCATGGCTGTGTGCTCAAGGCCGCAACAGGTGAAGCTGAAATAGCCAATTCCACTCATTTGAATGTGTGTCCACATACTTTTGTATATATAGTATATTTAGTATAGTTTTTTCTAAAAAGGATAACGTTTTTTTATTGTTTCACTATTTTTATTTTATGAAATTCACTGAGATGGATGGTCCTCCCCTTCCTCCTCTGAGGAGCCTCCACTGATAGAGGTTGGCACAGATCTAGGATCAGCGTACTCTCCCCAGAGTCAAATCTGAACCAGCTTCACCTAAATGGGTTGAATTCAATGTTTTCATGTTCTTTTTGTTCTCTACAACCTTCACAGTGTGTGTGATCATAATTTCAGTTTGGTTATTTCTGCTCTGTCCTGTCGTCTCATCAATAGTCTAATACGACTTTTCAAGAAAGTAATGCTCTTGTTGAAATGAGTAATACTTAGAATTGATTGTTTTAGAATAGGCTTTAATCAAGAAAATGGGTTTCCACGGAAATCAAGCTCTAACAAATTATTTAGTTGCCTCAGTCAGAGAACATTGACAATTTACGGTAGCATACACGAAAGCAATAACCTAAGCCTATATCTAACTGTTTGCCGATTTGTCTAGGCTTCTACAGCTCTTTTAAAGCTACATTCTGGGATTTTGTCCCAGATCCGGCCATAGGCTTTAGCAGCTTGCTCTGGTGCACCACCAGAGGATGGGTGGATACTCCCAGCAGTGTAACATTTAGTTAGGCAGTTTGCGATATGTTGTCTGTGTTGCCAGGCACCATGCGGGGTGTTGTATGTTATGGAGAAGGCTGGGGGACTATGGAATGAGCTGAACCCCAGACATCAGATAGCTATCCTTGAGGTTTTCAATGGTCAGTTGTTCCACATAGTTAAAGTCATCATTATCCAGCTCCTGACAGAATGAAACAGAAATGTTTGAAAAATGTCAGTCCTTATTATGAAATCATACTTGAAGAATGAACACGTTTCATTGGCCACATAATTTGCTTATACGTACATACAGATATGCTACTGAAGTGCGTGTTGACATCCACAAAGTATTGCACAATCTTTTCTATCATGTTTGAAGACAAGACCCAGGTGCAGACAACGTCAGAATAACAATGTTTATTAGACCAACAGGGGCAAGCAGAGTTTGGTAATCCAGACTAGTGGGACAGAGGTACAAGACGGCAGGCCGGCTCGGGGTCAGGGCAGGCAGGAATGGTCAACACCGGGAACACTAGAAAAAACAGGAATTATCACAAGGCAGGAGCAAAGGGGTAAAACCGCTGGTAGGCTTGACAAGCAAAACGAACTGGCAACAGCCAAACAGAGAACAGGTTAAAGGAGAGGATAATGGGGAAGATTGGCAACACCTGGAGGGGGGCGGAGACAAGCACACAGACAGGTGAAACAGATCAGGGTGTGACACTTTTCATTAGAGAATAAAACACCAAAATCTAAAACAGCCTTAATCCTTCTCTCAACCTCTACTTTTTGGCACTACCTTCTATGTTGTCCTCAGGTATGGTACAGAGGCTTAATGAACATATCCCTCTGTCTGTTCTCCTTCAGACAAGGTGGCCATTAAGATACTGGATAAGACCAAGCTGGACCAGAAGACCCAGAGGCTACTGTCCAGAGAGATCTCCAGCATGGAGAGACTTCACCACCCGAACATCATACGTCTCTACGAGGTGGGTCACACACAAACACACACACATAGCCTCCCAGGCAAATGCTGTGTTATACACATGTTAATGATAAGGAATGAGTTACACAAAGCCTGGTCAGAAACAAAGCTATGGCAGGAGCAAAGGGGAAACAGGAAACGACTTGACCATCCTCTCTCTGCCTTCCTGCCGGGTGACAGGTGGTGGAGACGTTGTCACGGTTACACCTGGTGATGGAGTATGCTGGTGGAGGAGAGCTCTACACCAAGATTAGCATGGAGGGGAAACTGTCGGACATCGACAGCAAGATCGTCTTCTCTCAGATCCTCTCGGCTGTCAAACACATGGTATGGCCCAGGGCTGCAGTCCTGCTTAGATTCACTTTTCAGTGTAATCATCCAGGCCCACCCAAATAAATATTATGCAGTCTCTTTTCCTTTGAGCAACATTGAATGTAATTTAAAGAGTATGAGATATATTTAAAGTACATATTGGTATGTTAACCAGATCAATCTTTGACCCGCCCCACAGCATGACAACAGCATCATCCACCGTGACCTGAAGGCAGAGAACGTGTTCTACACCTGCAGCACCTGCGTCAAGGTAGGAGACTTCGGCTTCAGCACGCTGAGCCGCCGCAATGAGACCCTCAACACATTCTGTGGCTCCCCACCCTACGCTGCTCCTGAACTCTTCAGGGACGAACACTACCTGGGCGTTTTTGTAGATATCTGGGCCCTGGGCGTCATGCTATTCTTCATGGTGACAGGAACCATGCCCTTCAGGGCGGACACTGTGGCCAAACTGAAGCGCTGCATCCTGGAGGGGGCCTATGTGCTGCCCTCCTGGGTACAGGAGCCCTGCCAGAGGCTGATCAAAGGCATCCTCCAGGCCCAGCCCTCAGACCGCTGCAGTGTGGAGCAGATGATGGGCTGTGAGTGGCTGCTGCCTGTAGACTTCCCCCGGGCCATGGAGCCCTTTAAACTGGACCCGTCCTATCTGGCCGAGAGCACGCCTTCAGAGTTGGAGGAGGATGAGGCGGAGGTGAGGGAGGCGCTGGAGATATTAGGGATCACCAATGAGCATATCTTAAATAATCAGGGGAAGGACTGTAGGAGTTCTGTTACGGGCGTTTATAGGATTCTGTTGCACCGTGCGCACAAGAGGCGGGCGGTGGAGAGCATGCCTGTGGTTACGCACGTGGTCGGGGCCAGTATGAGTAAAAAGGACCGGCTAAAGGCGTACCACAGCTTACGGCACACCTCCAAGCTCTGTGTGATTCTGTGACGAAAAGCCTTTTCTCCTATAGTTGAACTGTTGCATTTTTTTGTCAATCACAAAAAATGTAAGTGACTGTGAATGAGGAATGAGGTGGTGAATTTTAAATCAGTACAATTTCTGTCTTGAATGTTTATCGGCAAAATGTTCACCGGAGAAGAGAAAAACCAAAAGTCCTAAAGTTGGGATTGACGTTAGGATTTTTCTTATTTTTTAATCAGTCTCTGTGAGAATATACTTTAGCCTGGGTGCCCTGTCTTTTTCGACTTTATCTTACCAGACAATGCAAAAATTTTACATCCCGTCATCCAGCAGACACTTTTATCCAAAGTGGCATACTGTTAACACATACGTACAGTATATTCATATATGACCTCATGCAGCAATAAATCCCACAACTCTGTTGTTGCAAGCGACTGACCTTGGAAAACCAGATGTAGCATTGTGGAATGCAGAAAGAGCCAAGCATCCAGGCTAATGAGAATTAATAATGTGATGGTTTGAATTAGAAATCAGTTGGTGATTATGTCTCAAATATTGAGAGGTTTTTGAGAGGCATTTGTTTTTTTTTTCTTTCCAGTTACATGACTTCATCATTCTAGACATTGTTTTCATATACTATTTCATAAATGCATGTTCTGTTTATTCCTTTTGCATATGATATCCTATGATAGTGCTTCCCAAACCTCCTTGAGTACCCCCAGCCAGTCCACTTCTTTGATGTATGTCAGAGCTAGCACAGCTGATTCAAAAGGTTACCTTATCAGCCCTTCATTAGTTGAATCAATGGGCTGGCTGGGGGTACTCGAGGAGAGGTTTGGGATGTCTATTTATATCTCTTAGCCTGAGTGCCAGTCTGTTTTTGCTTTTTGTGCTATCATGCCAACTCCTTGTCACTCATTGTCATGCCAAACATGTTTGGCTTGACAATGAGCAATCAGAGTTGGGGAGTAACGGATTACATGTAATCTGTGTAATCAGTTACATGTAAGGGATTACAAAACAATGGTAACTGTAATCCGTTGCATTACCAGCTAAAATATTTTAAGAAGATTACAGATACTTTTGAAAAACTAGATTATTACTTTAAGGATTACTTTTAAATTCAGAAAGGATGTTTGCGAAAAAAACAAACATTTGGTACTTCTCTGTTTTCCCAATGACGTTGAAAAAAGGTGCACATTTAAGTTTTCCACCTGAGCGAGTCTAACCGCCAATCAGAGACCACTATGATGACACACCAAATGATGACCACCAATCAGAGACCACTATGATGACACACCAAATGTGTTTGATGGATCGCGGGAAAAGAGCAGGAATAGGCTTTTGTAGGCTACAGTCCAAGCTATGTCTTCCAATGGAGCGACTGCTGTCGACATCCAAAGATGATCCAACTTGAATAAACACTTGGAGGTAAGGATGACGGCAGTGGTGTAGTCTACGGCGATATGGATATCACTTCTTACTGATATCTACATAGAGCATTGATGTGAATCACACTGCTGCTCTCTCATTTAGCTATTTGCGCTTTACGGATTGTGGTTGTTGTGGATGGCTGTTCACAAATCTAAATGTGTATTTGAACCCAATAATGGTTGAATTCAAGATGTTTAAACTGCCTATCAATCATTGTTTTTGAAACCAGTGGACAGCCTGTGAAAAATGTTCTCTTGCAACAGCTGCATAGTGCGGATCCCAGCTTATAGAATAAAAGTGGGGCTTTTATTGCTCAATGTAATTCATGCCGATATATATATATATATATATATATATATATATATATATATATATTTTTTTTTACATAGGCCTAATGGACACATGCTCGAACTCGCACAATTTTGATAGATAAAATTTTTGTATGTATATATATATTGACTCTTGAAGAATATAACTTATAAATGCCTCATGAGCTTAGTTCAACTGTCACACTCCATTAGAACCCAAAATATAAGCTTGTTTTTCTCCAATGTTTGTAAACATGAATGTAAACACTGTATAGCCTCATAACATGGTTGAAAACATGGATAGTCAGTCCTTGCATCCATAGCTCTGTCTATTATATTTCTCCAGGCCCATCCCTCAGCTTTTTTACCAAAACAGAGGCGGGGCGAAAGTTTTGTTATTGTTTCATCTGTGGATTTGCCCGTTAAACAGCTGCATATTATCAGATGTTTAACGTGTCACCAACAAAATGGTAAACAATAGGCCTATAGGAAATGCAGCATATGGCACTCATTTTTCACATGTAAAATTGCACTTTTCAGTAGTTTTCAAAGCATGCCATTCCATGAGCGCAGCATTTTATATTTTTATTTTTATTGAATCAATGAGCCCAATCAGTCCTCCATGACAACAACATCATAAACAACAGAGTAGGGCTGGATAATAAGTCCTCAGTTTTGGGGTCATGCTCAGGTAAAGCAATTTGGCTAATCTATACTTTCATATTTCCAAGCCCTATTCTTGAAGATCAAGGGGTATAACATTTATTGAAATGACTGGAATTCTGATAGACTTTGACATAACCAACCCATAAAGTAAAATGTAACATCCATATATGACCAGCTATGTAAACTTTAACATTGATTTATCCTGCAATAGATGTTCAATTGGTAACATACATGTTTGTCTCCTTCTAATGTATCTTAAGGGGAAAGTAATCTGAAAGTAACAGAATGTAATCAGATTACATTACTGTAATAAATAGATTTTCAATTGTTATGATGCCACATTACTGCCCTATATATATTTTAAAATGAATAAAATCAAATGCAGAAATACTTTGTTGTCCTGTGATGTTGTGATAAACTTGTTTTTCTCGTATCTGATAAGGAACTACCCTAATGTCTTACTTTCAGTTCAGTAACTAACCTACACATCAGGCCTATTTATGTCGACTATGATGCGTTTGCCTAATTTTTGTCTCTCTTCATACAGCTCAATATTTTCTGAAGAAACAAAAATATCAAAGATGCATGTATGAGAAAAAATGTGATTATATGCTATCAACAATACATTTTCACAAGCAGTAAACTTCATCCATCTGTGATGCCTTTGATTCATACCAAAGACGGTTTAGTATGGTTTGAATGTGTTCATACTGTATGCACACACTATACTACATTTCCCATAAGGACAATGGACACATCTTACGCATGCTGACTCGTCCATACGTGATGACGCAATTTCTGTCTCGTTGGAACTGGAAGGTGATTTCATCAGTAAGACGGTAGCCATACTTGAGAGTGTATACCACGACCACGGACAGCGAAAAGACAACGAAAATATCTGCACTGACTCACTCGAATGCTATTCTACCTTGTCAGGCAGTATACTGAGAAAGGTAAGAGTATTTGAGACATGATAAACTAATACTATTTATTTGATTAATAAACGAACCCATACAACAACGACCACGCCCTCAGCAATATTGCCACAATCTGTCGTGTTGGCACATTACGGTTATATCTGCTGTCATGTGTAAAGCCGTGGTGTTCCGGTCTATCGACATTTGGTAGGCCATGGAACATGCATTGGCAGGTCAACTATGCGGCATATTTAGCTTTGTCAACCAAACTCTTGATTAGCTAACTAGCCAGCCTAACCAGCTAAATGTGATGGGCCCCGGACCTAACTACTCACCCGTCTGTCTGCACTGTCAGTGCAGCATGTTCACCCGTCTGTCTGCACTGTCAGTGCAGCATGTTCACCCGTCTGTCTGCACTGTCAGTGCAGCATGTTCACCCGTCTGTCTGCACTGTCAGTGCAGCATGTTTCTATGATAACAATGCTCTTTCTTGTAGGTAACGCTAGCAAGATAAACTAGGCCAACAATGCAGTGTATCTGGCTGACGTTACCTAGATGACTTTAGCTTGCTAACTAACCCTCAGCCTACTGAGCACAGAAACGGGGTTACATGTATTTGTGAGCTAGATTATTCTCAGCAGTGGTTCATATCAAATGTGAATAGTTTATCCAGATTTGAAGTGCAATTGTATCGGATTCTATCGACACGCGAACATTTTACGCCGCGTTCACGTGCTAGTCTGAACTCGGAAATCTCCGACTACTAACTGACTGTATTTATACACGTGCCGCGTTCAACGAATCAGTAAGTCGGACATTTCCGGAGTTTGGTAGTTCCGACTTGCGTATGAACGCGGCAGTAGATGTGCTTGTTTTGCTGATTCTCATGTGACAGAGGGGGAAGTGGGTGGGGCCATGTCTAAGAATGAGGTCATTCATGGGGACGCGCAGCTGTTTACTGGGTGGGAGCTGCCAAACACTAGTGACTGGTATCAGCTCTCACTGCAGTCTCTCCGCAATAACTCATGTCCAGAAATTATAGTTATTGGTTAGGCTATTCCAATATTTGCCTTTTTAAACACAAATGAGTTCAGTCACATTCTGTTTTCCTCTACCCCAAACCGAAGTCCTATATTTCCTGATTGTTTGATTGTTATGGTGACATCGCTGATTTTGTTGTTTTCCCAGATGTCAGTCACCGAGGATCTTCCTGATATGGATGGAGTGGATCTGCTGGGGATCCTGTTCCAGTATGGAGAGACTGGAGCCAACGATCCCTTATTCCCAGATGGGGATGGTCTGGAAAACTGGCTCGCCGCGCAAGATGTATGTCTCCCACTTAGCAATAAGACTTATGTTTGCTAACCAATAGGCTAATAGAGTTTAGTAATTGTCAGCGAACAAACAATTCATTTAATGGCATGTAGAGTACTAGTAAAGCAGAATGATTTATTTTATAACTTTACATTAACAATGATGAAGAGTGATTAACTGAAATGTCGGTTATTTTTAGATTTAAAAATATATATATATATTGTACAGATGTTGGTTCAATTATTTTAATTCCATTTTGTTCAGTTTTTTTTCTTCTGTGAGTCCAATGTGCAGATTCTGTTGAGAAAAAAATAATTAATAATAATGGAATTTGGGGAGGCAGGTAGCCTAGTGGTTAGGGCGTTGGGCCCGTAACAGAAAGGTTGCTGGATCGAATCCCCGATCTGACAAGGTAAAATCTGTCGTTCTGCCGCTGAACAAGGCAGTTCACCCACTGTTCACCGGTAGGGAGTCATTGTAAATAAGAATTTGTTCTTAACCTACTCGCCTAGTTAAATAAAGGTTAAAAAAAATAAAGCCTGAACTGTGCGATGTAGTAGGGAGTTGTCGTTTCCAATAGGCCAATATTCTACATAGTTTAGTGAAGAAAGTGTGGTGATTAACTACGATATCCATAATCCATTGCGCTCCTGCTTAAACTTGTCCAGTCTGAAATGGAGCAGACACAGAGAACTCGTGATTGAGAGGGATAGCAAGCAGTTGATTCACGAGCCTGAAAATACATGATCAGAAGTCATATTTACTTTGAAGAACTACTAAATTAATGACTTTGTCAGACATTATAGTCAGCAGCTGTATAGAGATGAGATGATGACTTGGAATCATATTATAAAGTAATACAATTCAATGAGATTAACGTAAGTCATTTGAACAAAATATGGTTTAATACGTGATAAGTAAAAATGGGCAGTCAGCCATCATGGGACTTATATTAATTGTTTTATTCAGTATTACAGCATTTAACCCACATAATGCAATGTGCATTTAATGTTTAATCAGTGCATTTAATCAAAATCGAAAAGCCGTAACCACTCAGCACTACTTCCTTACTTACTTTAAAGCAGGAAAACTATTTTTCACATTTGCTCTGGAATAAACGGTCATATTGAATTGAATTGAATGGACACCAACGTCCTGCTGTGTTGTAGATGCTGACAGGCATGGACACTGAGGACTTCCTGTCCAGCCTGCTTGAGGGAGAAGACAACATGGCCGCCTCGTGTGCTTCACACTCTCCACTGGGCAGCGACAGCGGCATCTCTGACGACAGCAGCACTGGCTGCGTAGTCGGCCAGAACTTCCTGGCCTGCCCCAGCCCACAGGGGAGTGACAGTGACCCTGCGCCCAGCCCAGGGTACTCCCAGCCCAGCCCAGACTACTCCGACACTCCCCTGATGGCCCTAGAGCTCCAGGCTGAGAGCCCTGAAGCCCTGGCTGTGCAGACAGACCACAGCTACTCTCTTCTCCAGGGAGGAGACATGGATGCTCTACAGAGCGTAAGGGCTGAGAAGCCTGACATGGATGTCTTTATTGATCTGGGTAAGGATTGATCTAGACCTTAATACTTGGTTAACAGGTTCTTAGCTTTGGGTGGTACGAAGGAATAGTTGCATGACATCAAATTGGCTGTTGACAGTTAAACTAATTGGATAGTTTGTTGGTAGTTTGAGTGTCTACAGACTAACTGTAGACTAACTTTAGGGTGATTTACAAATGAAGAGGTTCCCAGGTGTGTGACCATACACAACACAGCTTCTAGCCCAGCTGGTGAATAATGTAGGACACCAGCCAATAAACTATTGTAATGGGGAGAGACGTCGTTGATAAAATCTATCAGAAATCCATCTGGTTTATTACAAGTTGCAACAGGGACACACCTCCAGAACAGAAGCAGAGAAAGTGTCTAGCTGGCCTCTTGGAGACCTGCCCTTTTTAATTGTAATCAGACGGTACCAAGTTGTCTGTAAAACGCAGCCGAGAGGCTTGTAGGAAGTCAAAATCAAATGCAGTGATGTTGTCAGCTGCTAGAGAGTCACAGTTTCACATAATACAATAATAATCTGTGTCCTCGGTCCTTGTACCTCCAGTCTGGCGTCTATCACTGTCAACAGAACCTTCCTTGAACAGAACACTGGAAATCATGTTTATTACAGAAAGGGAAAACCTAAATATGTTAAGTATTGTGTTAATCACTCTTAACTGAATATAAACTTTATTCATTGAATGAAATCTCTTTTCCATGTTTTTGGGATTAAGTCCAGCAGATTTGAGTCCATTCACTTGACTGTTGTCCTTGGGCTTGAAGATATCACAAGAATATCCTAGTATGGTTTGAGAACTTTACTGTTCATGTGAACAGAAACTACAAATATGTGGTGTTTTTGTGTTCTCCTATTCATCAGATGACCTGGACAGTGAGGGGATGGAAATGGAACAGATCTATTCCAGTGAAGAACTTCCCTGTGCTCTCGCCATAGAAGACTCTACACAGAACAACAAAGCTGATCTGGTGAGTTTCACATAATAAAATGGGTATTATAGACAAGGAAATAAGATGATCAAACAAGTCTTGAAGATTTATGTGTAAAAGGATTTTTTTTGTGTTGACATAGCGGAGGTGAGGAGCTGGCCAAATTTGTCCCGCGGGTGTTTTTTTTCTCGGCCACCCAGGTTTTATGAGCCCCCCAAAAAACACAAAAAATTATTTAAATATTTTTTGCATTTTCGTTGTTGGACGTAAGACTGTAACAACACCAGGAAATTGTCTCAATTGTCTCAGTTATTTTAATTTTGGAAATCTGTTCCCAAGTATTCATACGCATAATACAGATTGTATACAAATGTAAGCAAGGTTTGAAATGTTTTAGTCAAATATTATATCTGTTTGGGCTTCTTGTGGTCAATTTGCAGTCTCAATCAATCAAATATATTTATAAAGCCCTTTTTACATCAGCAGATGTCACAAAGTGCTTATACAGAAAACCAGCCTAAAACCCCTAACAGCAAGCACGGTGGCTAAGGAAAACCCCCTAGAAAGGCAGAAACCTAGGAAGAAATCTAGAGTGGAACCAGGGTTTGAGGGGTGGCCTCTTCTGGCTGTGCCGGATGGCTATTAAATGAGTACATGGCCATTAAGGCCAGATTGTTATTCAAGATGTTCTGATGATCATAGATGACCAGCAGGGTCAAATAATAAGATTTTCTTTAGTAGATTCAGCGAATTATTTGTAATTATGTTCTGGCCCCCTGACCAGCCGCTCAAGAACAAAATCGGCCCGCGGCTGAATCTACTAGTTATGTTCCCTGGAGTACATTATCAAAATGTCAACTCAAAAGACATAATCTTGGTGGCAAAGTGGTGTACATGTGGCCTTGAGCAGATCTTCAGCACATCTCATAAAAATGTTTTTTTCTTCCCTTTAGTTCCAGTTCAAGGAGATTGTTCTGACTGATGAGGAAAGGAGACTTCTCGCTAAGGAAGGAGCAACCATACCGTCTTGCATGCCTCTTACTAAGGTAATTTCCTCCATTTATCTATTACAAATACTTGTTGACGCACTGGAGACTAAGCTAGAAACCACTGGAGACTAAGCTAGAAACCACTGGAGACTAAGCTAGAAACCACTGGAGACTAAGCTAGAAACCACTGGAGACTAAGCTAGAAACCACT
This sequence comes from Thymallus thymallus, assembly GCA_023634145.1. Lineage (NCBI taxonomy): Eukaryota > Metazoa > Chordata > Actinopteri > Salmoniformes > Salmonidae > Thymallus > Thymallus thymallus. The sequence continues at coordinate 3,307,231 of CM042401.1, read as the reverse complement.
GGAGACTAAGCTAGAAACCACTGGAGACTAAGCTAGAAACCACTGGAGACTAAGCTAGAAACCACTGGAGACTAAGCTAGAAACCACTGTAAACGTTGATCTAATTCAGAGAGCACTCCTTTAAAAATGACAGCCAGATAATGGAGCGCTCAGGCTAGGACAGGGCGAGATAATGGCTATTGGGGTTAGCTAGGGAAGTGTGACACAATCTACCCAATTTGTTGGAGTGTTGAGTTCTCTAATACATGGAACGGTATCAAACCTATGGAAAACAGATGTTTAACTGTTCCATTTATTTGATTACAATGAGTCCATCCTCCTATAGCTTCTCTCACCAGCCTCCTCTGTAATATATGTTTCATATTTGGCCAGTGAACAGAATGTCTATTAAATAATATAAATCTCACCTGCACGCATGTTTGGCTACAGTGTAATTATTTGTTGACATTTCATTCAAGTTTTTAAAACAAGATAAACGAAATAAAACCCTGCAGAATCACTTCCAATCTAACCAAATTAGAAACCATCAAATCAAATCAAATGTTATTGGTCACATACCAGTGGTTGGCAGATGTTATTGCAGGTGTAGCGAAATGCTTGTGCTTCGACAGTGCAGTAATATCCAACAGTTTCACAACATATATTCAAATGCACATACATCTAAGTAATAATATATACATATATGGACGAGTGATGTCAGAGCAGCATTGGACTAAAAGTTTTTTACATTTTAAATTGAACCTTTATTTAACTTGGCAAGTCAGTTAAGAACTGATTCTTATTTACAATGACGCCCTACACCGTCCAAACTCGGACGACACTGGGCCAATTGTGCGCCGCCCTATGGGACTCCCAATCACGGCCTGTTGTGATACTGCCTGGATTCGAACCACGGTGTCTGTAGTGAGAAGATACAGTAGCACAGTATAGAATACTGTTTAACAGTCTGAAGGCCTTGAGATAGAAGCTGTTTTTCACTCTCTCGGGCCCAGCTTTGATGCACCTGTATGACCTCGCCTTTTGGATGATAGCAGTGGAGGAACAGGCTGTCCCAGATAGGAACAGGCCGTCCCAGATAGCTTGTTTGGCTCCAACAGTGAGACGGCAGACTGCTCCTCAGGACTGTGTACTATCCACTCAATCATGTCAAGCATGTGATGAGAAGCCCTTCCCCTCTCTCTCTTTGTCGCAGGCGGAGGAGAGGACCCTGAAGAGGGTGAGGAGGAAGATCCGCAACAAGCAGTCGGCCCAGGAGAGTAGGAAGAAGAAGAAGGTGTACGTGGACGGCCTGGAGAACAGGTGAGAGAACGAATGGCGGGATCTCTGAAAATGTAATGAAAGCTAGCACACAAATTACTAATAAAGTATTAGTCATTGTATGATTTATTTCACTTCACCAATGTTTAGCCTGTTTGTCTTCACCAGGTCAAAAGGTGTTTGTGTGCGTTAGGTAGAGTTTCATTGGTTGATTGACTTGAGTTATTGCTGATTGGTCCCTAGGGTTTCCATCTGCACCGCACACAACCAGGAGCTGCAGAAGAAGGTCCAACAGCTGCAGAAGCAGAACATGTGAGACATGATGATGGAACCAATGTTCAAATGATAAAGCATCAGACAATGAATGAATGAATGAATGACGTTTTGTAAACTAATACTGTTGAGAAAATGTCTGATGGCCGTGATTTATTGTTCTCCTGTCCGTCTAGGTCTCTGATAGAGCAGCTGAGAAAGCTGCAGTCCATGATGAAGATGTCTACCATGAAGACATCCACTACCAGCACCTGTGTAATGGTAAGAGGACTTAACATACAGAGTAGATCTTAACACTCACAAAACCACATATCCTTTGTTTGGGATGCTGGGAATTAGCAGGAACGTACTGGTGTGCGGGAATCCTTCAGTACAAGTTTACGTCTGCAGATGTATTTGGTTGACATTCTGGTTGTAAACCTGTTTTGAAGTCGAAGTTAAACTTTAACATGGTTGGTGCTAAGGCAGCTACATACTGATATTTTAGGTTGCCAGCTCAGCCTGTGTTGACATTTTTATAGCTGGGAAATTATAGCCCAACCCTGATTTGAGGCTTGATTATGGTTTCATATGGTGCTCGAGGAGTGCATGTACTGTGCTAGTGTACTTTATGTAAGTGTACAATTGAGGCCAAAGCAACTTGGAATACCCATTATTTTGTCCCACTGCCAAACAATGGTATGTTGGAAACATAAACCAACAAGTACAAGTTAACAAAAGACGAGTGCTGCTTGTGTCCGTAATGATATTTCTGATACAAAACAAGGTTAGAAAAACAAATGGAGGTAACGTTTTGTTTAAAACGTTTTTCTTTTTGCATTCATCTTTGTAGACCGATGTACCACGTCTACTGGGTTTGTAAATCTAGGTTGCGCACACACCACATTTTTAACAGCTTTCTTATGTGTTTTTTTTTCTTCTCTGCTCAGGTGTTCCTGCTGTCTTTCTGCCTGATCATCTTCCCCTCTGTCAACCCGTTTGGCCGCAGCCCTGGACAGAAGGAGATCTACACCCCCTCTTCCGGTAAGTCAGAAGAGAAGTGTCGTCTGAAATGCCAAAACTATGAATAACATAGTTCTTCTATTGAAAATAGCATTCATTTAGAGTACGAAGAAGAGCTATGTATACAACATCTAAAATTGTTTACAAATATATTTAAGTTAAGGTGTTGTATAAAACATTGTTAACACGGCTTTACCCTCTGAACTGTAGTTGTGTCCAGGACCCTGCGCTCGGTGGCTGTTGATGACACCCCAGACCCCCTGCCCCTGGCTTACTCTGAGCCTGTGGAGGAAGCTGACGATGTTCTCAGCCACATCTTCGGGGCCGCGTTAGAGAATCCCAAGGCCATGTTCACTGGCGGCCAGAACCACACACCAGACTACCAGAAGGTGGAGCAGTCGGAATCAGAGAGCGGGGTCAACAGCAACTCGTCTGCAGACTTCCCCAACGCAGGTCAGGCCGAGCTCAAGCCGGGGGCCGGGCCCGGGGGCCTGCAGGAAGGATCCAGAGATCCAGTGGGAACGCCTGTGGCCTACGAGGTTCCAGGGACCAAGGAAAACTGGATCGACAGGAAGCCAACGTCCATCATTATACAGCAACACCGCTCGGATGAGATGTAAAGAGAAGAGCCAGTTGTGGATTTTAATGAACTGAGGGAGGAAGGGGGCTAATCATAGGTTTCAGTTGTTATTGATAATGTTGATTTGAAACTTGGTGGAACAAGGGAAAAGGGTATTAGATGTTTTGTTATCACAGTATTCCCCCTCTCTCCACCGGTTCCTCCGTCTCCTGGTGATACTACTGTTCCTCAATGAGCACTTTGTTCTGATGTTCCATTCCGGTAGAGAGAGGGGGAAAGCTGAAGACTTTTCAAAACATGAATTATCTCTTGGAAAAACAAAACGGTTAATTCTTGCCATCTGTGTTTTTGTGTCTTCAGCAGGTCTTGTTGCTAAGTACTTTGCTAGGGAATGACCAGTTTCTTCCATAGCACATGTCTAGTCCTCTGGTAGTTGCACAGTCAGCATCCATAGTGTAAATGTATTCTCATGATGCTAGATTAGATCTGTATACACTGCTTTAGCCATTGCAGGACATTTGGCCTTTTGGATTTTGTGGACATTTTGGGGTATTTCCCTTGTAACAAGGGTTTCCATGCTTCCTTTTGTCTTTGCTTTGTATTGCTTCTAGTTTGTTGACCAATTTAAATATGACTGAAAATGGGAGTGCTCTGGAATTAATCCCCATTTTCTGCAAGCAGTGGGTGGACTGAGACTAGTTTTCACCTTTTAGTTAGGAGCTGTTTGAGTCCTTCATCCAGTGGTTCACTCTCTGGACCTACAGTATGTTTACCCTTGTAAAGCTCTGGACACCTTTTAAAAAAAAAATAAAAATGTATTTCACATTTTTAAATATATTAGTTATGTTAATTCAGTGTTGCAGTACTCAAATGCAAGGAGCTGTCAGTTCATTCAGTGAGGCATTTTTGTTGTTACGTTGTCTTTTTTTTTAGTTGTGACTTATGAAATCTAAATGGTATTGGAACTTTTTGTTATTTTTGATATGTCAAAGAAGAGATTAGATGTAGCTTGATCATGTTAAAAAGAAGCACTGATATGCCATAGTCCAAAATTGGAATATAAATAGGCTGGAATGATTGTAATGTTCATTTTTAACAATGTATGACATTAAACGGCACTATTAAAAGTCCTTTTTATTAAAATGATTGTCCTGAGTTGGGTGCGCTGTTCAGAGGCTGTGGTACTGAGACTGCCTGTCAGGTAGTAGGTCTACTGTCCATGATGCTGAAACATTGCTTACATGTGTGCTGTTTTTCATACAGAAATTGATCTACCTATTAGTTTTATTTTATCTGGGGATTCTCCCAAGGTCTAGTTCAGAGGTTGGCAACCCTGTTCCTGAAGTGATGCACTTGGGTCTACTGCAAGATCTTGTTGCAACTCGGCACAACACCTGACCAACTGAGCTAATTGATCAGTTCAGTTGTTGACTAAATTCATCACACCTGGTCTTCCAAGTGCCTACCCTTGGTCTAGTTATGTAAATAATGTTTTGCTCCAGTTCAGTTGGCTATCTTCATCAAGACATGCTCATGGAAATGGTTTCTGCGTTGGAAGACACAGGTATGAGGCTATTTCCATCTCGAGAGATGGGAGGTTTATTAAAATGTAGGCTACATTATGCCATGGAAATGGTTTCTGCGTTGGAAGACACAGGTATGAGGCTATTTCCATCTCGAGAGATGGGAGGTTTATTAAAATGTAGGCTACATTATGCCATGGAAATTGTTTCTGCGTTGGAAGACACAGGTATGAGGCTATTTCCATCTCATGAGATGGGAGGTTTATTAAAATGTAGGCTACATTATGCCATGGAAATGGTTTCTGCGTTGGAAGACACAGGTATGAGGCTATTTCCATCTCATGAGATTGGAGGTTTATTAAAATGTAGGCTACATTATGCCATGGAAATGGTTTCTGCGTTGGAAGACACAGGTATGAGGCTATTTCCATCTCATGAGATGGGAGGTTTATTAAAATGTAGGCTACATTATGCCATGGAAATGGTTTCTGCGTTGGAAGACACAGGTATGAGGCTATTTCCATCTCGAGAGATGGGAGGTTTATTAAAATGTAGGCTACATTATGCCATGGAAATGGTTTCTGCGTTGGAAGACACAGGTATGAGGCTATTTCCATCTCGAGAGATGGGAGGTTTATTAAAATGTAGGCTACATTATGCCATGGAAATGGTTTCTGCGTTGGAAGACACAGGTATGAGGCTATTTCCATCTCATGAGATGGGAGGTTTATTAAAATGTAGGCTACATTATGCCATGGAAATGGTTTCTGCGTTGGAAGACACAGGTATGAGGCTATTTCCATCTCATGAGATTGGAGGTTTATTAAAATGTAGGCTACATTATGCCATGGAAATGTTAGAAGCTATAAAAGCTGAGCATGCTGCTCGTTTGATATCATCTATCAGAATGGCCTGAACTAGTCTTTTCAGCCCACCCTGTCCACAGAAGGAGATGACCGGGCAGCTAATTGCTTTTGGGGCTGCAAAGCTCAATGTCAAAAGTCTTCTAAATAAATACGAGGGCTTTTAACTAACATTGACGACTTCCTCTTTTTATTATTAGATGGTTAAGTTTTTGTTTTAGTAAATTGGTAAACAACAGCCATTGGGCTTAATCGTTACACAGTCGATTCCACCTCCAACAGTCCTCTCTGCAATACTACAATTACATTTTTAATTATTGCTAAGTAGAAATGTGCTCAGACATCTGCAATTTGTTAGCTTGCGTGCCAGTCTGTTTGTGCTATCATGCCAAAAATCCCTGGCACACCAAACGTTTCAAGTTTGACTTTGATTTTGGAGTGCAAGAGAACAAATAGATCTGGGACCAGGCCAGCAGATCTGGGACCCTCGTTTTAAACAATTGGACTTCACTAGACCAATTAAAGATGTGATGCATGTAGAAAGGGATGGAGTGAAGAAGGTGTGATGATGGATGCTGGAAGATTTGGGTGGATGGAAGGATAGGATAGTGTGTGATATCATCATTGATTCAATGCTCACAACAGAAGAGGGAATAAAAGCACATGATCACCACTTTCTATAAGTAATAAATGACTCATAATGCAGTGTCATCATGAGTCATTATGATTCAACAACGTCTGGCAATGTAGGGTAAAGGTCATTCTCATTTACTACCACCAGGTGGCGACTTCTGCACAGTTCTGTAGCGCTCTGCTGCCCGATCCGAGCCTGGCGGCCCCGACTTTATACCCGTTTTTTCATCAATAACTAGGGTACGGGCAGGGCTCGGGTATCACTAACATTTAATAGCTGAGCCATTTGCTCGTGAGATTATTTAACAGAAAACAACAACGTTCCTTAAGTTTTGTCAGAGTTTAGAGCGACGAAAAGTAGCTAACGGCTAACTGTTCTCATGTATCTTCACTGAGCAGAGCAGCAACAAGCAGAGCAGTTGCTATGAATACTCAGACTCAGAGCAGCAACAAGCAGAGCAGTTGCTATGAATACTCAGACTCAGAGCAGCCCAAGCAGAGCAGTTGCTATGAATACTCAGACTCAGAGCAGCAACAAGCAGAGCAGTTGCTATGAATACTCAGACTCAGAGCAGCAACAAGCAGAGCAGTTGCTATGAATACTCAGACTCAGAGCAGCAACAAGCAGAGCAGTTGCTATGAATACTCAGACTCAGAGCAGCAACAAGCAGAGCAGTTGCTATGAATACTCAGACTCAGAGCAGCAACAAGCAGAGTGCATGCAGAGCGAGTGACAGACAGATAGGAGTAATTTATGGATATACTAATGGAGGAAGTTATTTCGGGCTTCGGGCAAGAAATCTGACAGCAATCTGGCCCGGGTAGGGTAGGGCCTAAACGTCACGGGCATGAGTAGGGCTTTGGCTTCAAATTCATGCCATGCAGGACCCTACAGTTTTAGCCATCCTTTGGCTAAGGCGCAACACTGTTTTAAATTATGCCTGGCTATGTAGGCCTAATGTAGGCCTATAACAGTACTAGTAATAGTCACTTTCTTATAACATATGTTTCATAATCGTATGTATTATCTAACTTTCTACTGTTGTGCCTTTAGTCCTAGTACAGTGAAGTACCATTAGGATTAGCCATAAATTGTATTCCAATTCAGTAGCCTAGGCCAGAGAGCTAATAGTTAATGAGATGGCCTATCAAGTCATTATTCATAGGCTACTCTGACAGATTAGTAAAAAGGGATTGTGGCTAGCAGACAAATATTTGATAACTGTTAAAGAGCTAGTAAGTTGAATCTTTCAACAAGCTATCAGACTTATCCATCAAACAATTCATCAGAATGATAAAAGAGTGCCACTCTTAATCCCTGTTTATACCTGGTTCTAACATGAATCCTTTTTCCTGATCTTGTCCATATTCTGATTTTGGCCACATGTTCAGACAGGTGAAGACAATTAAAATACACATTGTGGTCTGATTGTGATCAGATCTTCCTTACCACCTTCGGAGGTAGTCAGGCACGCATTGTGTCTGGATAACTTAGTGTAGACGGATCTGGACAGTGAAACCATTTGAATCATAATTAACCCGCCTTGTAAAACCATTGATTTATGGCATCAATATGTCTTAAAATAAACAAATACATATAATTGTGAAATAATAGCTGTCAAATAATTTGCATAAAGGGAGGGACCAAGAAATGTGGTCACAATGTGGGAACACTAGAAAGATAAGAGTCACATTTGTACATTTTCCAGAAAACGTGGGTACAATGTGGAAAATATTGCTATTTATTTAACTAGGCAACTCAGTTAAGAACAAATTGTTATTTACAATGCCTTGCCTACCGGTGAACAGTGGGTTAACTGCCTTGTTCAGGTGCAGAACGACAGATTTTTACCTTGTCAGCTCGGGAAATCGATCCACCAACCTTTCGGTTACTGGCCCAACGCCCTAACCACTAGGATACCTGCCGATCAGGACAAAGGATGCATGTTTAGCACCAGGTATAAACGAGGCTTTAGTGAGCGCGTGCATCTCTTGCAGTTACACACATACAAACACACAAACACACACACACACACACACACACCCTGACTTGCCCCCGCCCCGCTCACGTCCTGAAAGAACAGGAGGCAGGTGGGGCACGCGCCTATTATTTTGACAGCCGCTGTTGTCTTGGCGATAAATCGCCACGCGCCAAGACGGGCAATTATGTTCTTGCTCCTCAGACGCTAAACAAAACACTGGCGTGTGACGCGTGCAAGCTGTTCTCTTCGGCTTGTCCGTAAAAAAAAAAAAAAAAACCTTTTTCTTTCAGTTGTCTGCTCAAATAAGTATTTGAACCAATAACAACTTTGGGAAAATAGATAAGGCACACATTTTATATTTAACGTTGCAAGTAGCCTAGATACCAAAATCCTTACAAATTTTGGTTTTAGTTCAATTGCAAACCAATAAGACATTATTACCCATCAATACTAAACAGCCCTAAAGAAACGCATTATGCATAACCAGCACCTTGTTTTATAAAATACACTAAAAATGTAGGCTACACATGTCCAATGAGTGCATATCAATTGTATATACCGTAACTCAACAAAGAAAACAGGTTAGGAGCTGTATTCAGTTAGAGTTCTGCTGTAAGTTTTATTCGCTTCAAGCCTGGGTCCCATAGGCTATTTTCTGTGAGTAGTTTTCAAATTGATAGAAAAGGGTGAATTTCAGTTTTGCACAGTGCTGATGTTGGATGTTGACAGCGAGCCAAGGCAAGAGTAAATGAAGGTGGGGGGATTTCTTGTAACATTGTAATCCTGCCCCCACGTGGGGTTGTCAACAAGCGCAACTGTAACACATAGGGACATTTGGTCTCGTCACATACCCAAAGCCAATCACCACAGTCAGGAGGGGAAAACCACGCCTCTTGCCGAGAAACTCCGCTGACCTGCTATAAAAGCACTGCAACGCCGCAAGAGCTCAGAATAACGCAAGAGTTACCAGTCAACTGTTATCCTGTATCTATCTATCAATTCATAAACTAGCCCGATACACTCTTGGATTATAATCATGACTCTGGAACTGGAAGAGATCCATGGACAGGAGAGCGCAATCGATACCACCGATAGGTAAATAGCCTACACATTTTACAAACGAATGCAAACCTACTCCAGTCTGAACCTTTTGATAATGTGTTACTATGTAATGACAGTGTGCAGAGATTAATAATACCGATGTGTCTTTTTCTCTTCAGAGTGCAAATTGCAGGCACAGCCCTGGAGGAGCTGTTGGTGTCTGCAAAGAAGCAGGACTATCTTACCGTAGGAGTCTACGAGTCTGCCAAAGTTATGAATGTGTAAGTACACTCATAATGGTTTATTTGTCATGCACTAAGTATTCATGCTCCGATGTATAGCGCAGTGTACAATTACAGCATAGGACCGGCTTCTAAACTGCCTCTCATGTTTATTCCAACAGTGACCCAGACAATGTGGCATTCTGCGTTCTGGCGACTGACGAGGAGTATGAATGCAACATCGCTCTCCAGATCCACTTCACCCTCATCCAGGCTTTCTGCTTCGATAACGACATCAACGTGGTGCGCGTTAACGACATCGAGCGCCTGGCTGACCTCGTGGGCACGGACGAAACTGGCGAACCCAAGGACGCACATTGCATTCTTGTTACGGTACGTCCTGATCTACCCGCTTGATCACGAGTCATCCAGTCAGCGTGTTTTACCCATAGTTCTTGCTGATAGTTGTCGCCCAGAGCGCTGTCAAAGCAATAAACACGTCAATAATTCAATCTAATTCTATATTATATGGTGAGGCTGTCTATCTGATGTGATAGTCATGATTTTAATCCTTGCTCCCTCTCTCTTCCTCACAGAGCCCTGGTGCTGAGTCGTGGAAAGACCCTGCTCTGGACAAACTGCATCTGTTCTGTGAGGAGAGCCGCAGTGCGTATGACTGGGTTCCCACCATCACCCTCCCTGAACGCTGAACAACTACACCCTCTGCATGCTTCATTTGATGATGATGAAGATGACGAAGAAAGCATAATATAATCGAAACCTCAGGGTTTGAAGCCTGCCTGTCTATTGGAATACAAGGCTGTGGCTGTAACCCAGGACCCAGAGTGCAGTGTGGGAAGGCAGTGTGGTTCTGGATTACTCATGTGGACTGTCTCAGGTGTATGTGGACTGGGCCCATGTAATGTCATAAAAGCCCGGACCAGTATATGGAGTTGAACTGTATTGGGCTCTGCAGTACAGAGAGACAGGTCATGACCCTATAGCTGCCCTGGCTAAGGTCAAGGGTTAGGGGTGAACTGAGGAGATGGTCAGAGAAAGAGAGAGGAGGGAGGAGAAGAGATGGACTTGTGAAAATGTGAAACATGGCTGGATGTAAGGTGGTTTTCTTGTAGCAGAAAGAGACGTGAAAGAAAGCGGACTTCAGAAGAGAAAGGAAAATATTGGACTTTATTTTTTAAGTTTTCCAAAGCCACTGGGGAATGCTGGGATTGAAACACAGAGACATTAACTTTCTTAACATCATGCAAGTTGTTCTTATAGCCTACCACTGAACGGACCTATCAAACGTCATTTCATGGACTATGAATTGTATTGATTGTTTTACTGTATTTCTGTTTGTTATTAACATGTAAAATAATTTTACACAATTTCTTAATAAATGCTTTAAACTTTACCCAAGTTTTATGCTGTGATTTGAAAAATTATTTTTCTGTGCAACCACCTCAAGGGATGAGCAGTTTGCACTCATTTGACCCTATCTCTGATAGGATGAACCTGCTGCAGAGTGGAATCTGATTGGTGTGATTGGGGGGTGACAGAGCGAGAGAGTAACACAGACGGAGAGAGTAAGAATAATTGGGTGACAGGTAGAGGGAGATAGTAAGGGAGAGCAGTTGCAACACTAGTGGTTTAGACAAGCTTTTTCAGACAGGCAAGCAGTGACCTTTCCTCACCCATACACCAGCTGCTTACTGTGACAGCTTGCACAACCGGCAGAGCCAGGGCTGGGGGCCCAGAGACAGGAACCGGGGCTGGGGGGCCAGAGACAGGAACCGGGGCTGGGGGGCCAGAGACAGGAACCAGGTCTGGGGGCTGGGGGGCCCAGAGACAGGAACCAGGTCTGGGGGCTGGGGGCTGGGCGGCCCAGAGACAGGAACCAGGTCTGGGGGCTGGGGGGCCAGAGACAGGATCCAGGTCTTGGGGCTGGGGGGCCAGAGACAGGAACCGGGGCTGGGGGCTGGGCGCTGGGCGGCCCAGAGACAGGAACCAGGTCTGGGGGCTGGGGGGCCAGAGACAGGATCCAGGTCTTGGGGCTGGGGGGCCAGAGACAGGATCCAGGTCTTGGGGCTGGAGGGCCAGAGACAGGAACCAGGTCTTGGGGCTGGGGGGCCAGAGACAGGAACCAGGTCTTGGGGATGGGGGGCCAGAGACAGGGGCGGTCTGGAGGAGAGGAGCTAGGGGCCTGTGCCTTAGATGGCTCTCTTTGTCTCCAGAGCATGGCTTCTGCACTGTCAGCGGGGGGCTGGTGGTGTGTGTGTGTGTGTGGCTGGGGAAGTGTGCTAACGGGATATATTGCACCAATATATGTCACTGACAGGGATTGCATGCTGTTAGGAAATAGCAATGCACACTTGCACATCCAGAGTGACAGATTTCCGAGATGCTATAACTCTTGCACACAAACACTATTGTAAAACAATACACAAACCAAGGAAAGATTCAAACTTCTTCAAAAGCACAGCTATGAGTGTATGCATGTGATCTTTCCAGTAACACATGCATACACACACACACCTTGACATGATAGGAAATGGTCTTTAGAGTCTGTGCTGGGGGCTGTTAGTTGGAAAGGGCTTCAGGCAGTAAGAGGAAAGGTGGATGTGGTGTGGGCCTAAACTGACACTAGAAATGTCCACATCAAAGAGTCTGAGTTAAGGGGAACCCACACACACACACACACTTCCTGTAAACACTCATCATGCTGTTCTATGAGTAAACGACTGCTAAACTGAGTTGAGATTAATAGAAGTCTAGTCTATAGGAATTCCCCCTGTCCATAAGTCACTGGACTAGAAGGCACTGGGCAGCCACAACTATAGTACAACATTTCAGACTGAAAATACAATGTTTTGCATTCAAAAATGATTTGTGTTCATCTAAATAATCATGCTGTAAAGGCATCAGTGAGTCCATAATACAGAGACATGTCTTCATTTGTTCATGTAAGCAGAATCTGACTCTATTCCTGGTACTGGTTGTGTTTTGCTATGCAGGTACCTGTCTGATAAAAAACACTCTCCCTTGAAATTGTTTTCACAACAGATTGCTGCCTAAAATGTGTTCTATCAAGACTATTTCCAGTGAATGTAGGGTTTTTCCTTCTTTCATTTGCACTTGCCCTGAAGCCAAACATTCCTAAAGCCAAAAGTCTTGCACACCAGTCTTTGACTTTAGTCAACTTGTCTAAACTTTTAACACCATATAGAAAAAGGCCACAATAGGAGCTCTTCAACTACTCACCCATGACCCATTTCTTAAAAAAATGAAAAGCACTATTTCAGTCATACCCCAGATAAAATGAATCTCCTATCTTGTAGAAATATACATGTTGAATTTCTCATTGTACGTTAGGTAAACATTGCCTTGGTCAGTAGCATTTCATTGGTTATTATTGGATACATTTAACCTTTATTTAACTAGGCAATTCAGTTAAGAACAAACCCGGACGCCGCTGGGCCAATTGGATAGCTCCTTGCCCTAGTTTACATAGGGCCCTATACAATTGTCGTTGACCCCCTAGAGGGGATTGACGCACCGGTGCATACCAAATAAATCCCCATCAAAATCTGTCGGTATAAGCATTTTATGCGTTGGTAGCCTAGTGGTTAGGGCGTTGCCCCAATAACCGTAAGGTTGGTGGATCAAATCCCCCAGCTGGACAAGGTAAAAATCTGTTGTTCTTCCCCTGAACAAGGCAGTTATCCCACGGTTCACCGGTAGGCCATCACTGTAAATAAGATTTTTTTCTTAACTGACTGTGCCAACTTCTGCTTGGTAGAGTCCGAATCGTTTTGGCTATAAACTAAACTAACGGGATATTCTCACGAACACTATGATGTTCTCCGTTCTGCTCTACGACCCCCACAAGTGTCACATGACTCGCCTGAATCTAACTGGTACCGGTTTAAAAAAACTAACGTAAGTATAAAGGCAGTTTTGTGCCTACCCGAAAAACAGCGTAAATATGTGTTAAAAAACAACAATCCACAACAAAAGATTTAGGGCAGACACTTCAAAACCTTGTTTCTCATTATTTATTTTGCAATTCATGAACGTGTTATTCAATGCGTTTCTATGGGCTTTAGTAGTAATGGCCATAATCTATACCTAAAGGGGTCCTAAAATCCCCCCCCCCCCCCCCCACAAATGTCTTAGACTCAAGATCCTAGGACTTATAACCTACCTTCCTCGGAAATGAGATCTCAACAAGACTAACCTAAACCAATGTCAAATGAATTTCAAAGGATCCCTGAAGTCTCTCTCCACGAGTCGACCCAGTTTAACTTTGTACACAGAACAAAAACAACGCGTCTGTTTACGCTCTCTTTACAGGTGCATGATGGGGCCAGTGTGGAGGGGGAAGAAGGTTATTCTGGTTGGAATATAGAGCTCCAGCTGGAAAACAGAAAGACGGTGTGTTAGTGGTTTACTAACAGGTTCACCTCCTCGTGTTGCTAGCTGTTCTCGAAGCCTCTTGCAGCAGCAGACATCCTCAGAAGCCCGTTTATACCTGGTGCTAACATGCATCCTTTGTCCTGATCTTTAGACAGGTGTAGACGATTTAAAAGACACACTGTGATCTGATCTTCCAGACCACCTCTGGAGGTAGTCAGAAACGCATTGCGTCTGGATAGACGGATCTGGACAGTGAAACCATTTAAACCATCATTACCATCATTGACAGGAGACACCATTGACTTGTGGCATCAACATGTATCTTGAAATAAATAAAAAAAACATTATTTTGAAAGAATATCTTTGCATATAGGGAGAGACCAGGATATCTGGTCACAATGTGGCCACAGTGTACGGATAAGAAACACATTTTACAAACGTGTGTAAATGCTATGGCTACAATGTAGGCACGATCAGAATGTGCATAAGATCAAGATAAAGGACACGTTAGCACCAAGTATAAACAAGGCTTAAGAGAGACATACTGACTGTCTATGCTGAGATCTGTGCTCAGATAGACGAAGTGGGAAAATGAAAGTGTGAACCAGAGAGAGAGAGAGAGAGAGAGAGAGTAAACCGGAGATGGAGAGTTTATCAGTTAGACGGCTAGCCCAGACACTGTTCTCCCTCCCTGTGTGGAAGCTTATCTCCCTATCTATCCTTTATTTCACCAGTCCCAATTAAAACATTTTCCTTCTGCATGCTTTGGACATAAAGCATTCTCCAGTTTAGTATTCAGAACAATCCCAAACCATTGCACACATCAGGGGCCAACTGTAATATCGGTATGTATTCTGGGTTAAGGTAAAGGATTAGCACCCTGGTTTTTCCCATATGTGCTTTAGCCAACTTCTCTGACTGTTGTTGTCATGCTATTCATGTGAGATCAGTTAGGCTAAAGAACACAGAGATCTGGGAGCAGGAAGGCACGCAGGCAAGCACGCAGACAGGAAGGCACGCAGGCAAGCACGCAGACAGGCAGTCAGGCAGGCAGGCACGCAGACAGGCAGTCAGGCAGGCAGACAGGCAGACAGGCAGGCTAGAGGAATAGAGTGATTTCCCACTCCCTGCTCCTCCTTCCTGACACTAACCACAAACGGACAGATGACACCAAGTCAGCCAGCGTGCCTCCAACTGTCCCCTGTCCCCTAGTTTAATGCCATGAGCTCATGCTCCATGCTGCCTGGGGCTGGTAATCTAAGCCACTGGAGAGAAGCTGCTGTACTCTGGCAATTCTGCTTACTCACAGATCATTGATATACAGGCTCTGGGCCGCTACACTGCTCCTTGTTTTGGATAGGGAATAATGATTACCTTGTGTCAGTGTTAACATGGTGGAGAGTTTGCTTAAGTGCCTCTTTCTGGCTCCGCGGGATAGGTAGAGGTAGAGGTGGATAGATACAGCACACCTGGGTTGGGTGGGGTCAGGAACAGGTAGGGATGAGTTCACCTCCACCGAAACTCTTTTGTAGAGTGACTGACTGTAGTTAGCTCAGCACCATGTAATCAGCCACAGTAAAACAGCTGTCTCTGACTTGAAGAGTAGATGACCAAGAGCAAAAGTCACTCACACACCTGACCATAGGTTAACGGCCTCACTGTGGCCCCTGGGTAGGACGACATACACCTGACCATAGGTTAACGGCCTCATTGTGGCCCCTGGGTAGGACGACATACACCTGACCATAGGTTAACGGCCTCACTGTGGCCCCTGGGTAGGGCGACATACACCTGACCATAGGTTAACGGCCTCACTGTGGCCTCTGGGTAGGACGACATACACCTGACCATAGGTTAACGGCCTCACTGTGGCCTCTGGGTAGGACGACATACACCTGACCATAGGTTAACGGCCTCACTGTGGCCTCTGGGTAGGACGACATACACCTGACCATAGGTTACCGGCCTCACTGTGGCCCCTGGGTAGGGCGACATACACCTGACCATAGGTTAACGGCCTCACTGTGGCCCCTGGGTAGGACGACATACACCTGACCATAGGTCAACGGCCTCACTGTGGCCCCTGGGTAGGACGACATACACCTGACCATAGGTCAACGGCCTCACTGTGGCCCCTGGGTAGGACGACATACACCTGACCATAGGTCAACGGCCTCACTGTGGCCCCTGGGTAGGACGACATACACCTTACCATAGGTCAACGGCCTCACTGTGGCCCCTGGGTAGGACGACATACACCTTACCATAGGTCAACGGCCTCACTGTGGCCCCTGGGTAGGGCGACATACACCTGACCATAGGTCAACGGCCTCACTGTGGCCCCTGGGTAGGATGACACATACTGGAAGTCATGGTCTTTGGTCTAGTGTTCATCAGTGGTCACCAACGGAGGTCCTACAGGATTTTCTTCCAGCCCTGCAATAACGTACTTTAGGAAAGCCACAGGAGACTGTAGGCCTATTGTCATGCTACTTTGGTTGAAATGCAAAATACCACATTTGGCTTTGTTTAATCATGTTGTAAAAACTGATGTTCATTCTAAACTTGGTGAAAAGCATCAATGGGCATTTATTTAACATGGCATAGTGATTGGATCAGGTAATTACATTATTTAATGGATGAAATGTGTTTTTTGCGACTGCACTTGAAGAAACGTTCAAAGTTCTTAAAATGTTCCGTATTGTCTGACCTTCATGTCTTAAAGTAATGATGGACTGTCGTTTCTCTTTGCTTATTTGAGCTGTTCTTGTCATAATATGGACTTTGGACTCTTTTACCAAATAGGGCTATCTTCTGTATACCACCTCTACCTTGTCACAACACAACTGATTGGCTCAAATGCATTAAGAAGGAAATAAATTCCACAAATTAACTTTTAACAAGGCACACCTGTTAATTGAAATGCATTCCAGGTGGCTACCTCATGAAGCTAGTTTAGAGTATGCCAAGAGTGTGCAAAGCTGTCATCAAGGCAAAGGGTGGCTCAACACTTCTCTGGTTACTACATGATTCCATATATGTTATTTCATAGTTTTGATGTCTTCACTATTCACTTCACTATTCACTACAACGTAGAAAATAGTAAAAATAAAGAAAAACCCTTGCATGAGTAGGCGTGTCCAAACTTTGACTAGTACTGTATGTTTTGTCGTTGTACACTCATTCCTTTAAGAACACCAACCCAAGTTTATGACAACCAATGACGTTTGTGGTATAAAAATAAATAAATAAATAAACTGTAACGTTTGTGGGGTATCAAATAAAAATTATGAAAATATCAAACAGGTAAACTAACGCACAAAGCATAGCACAACCTCAAACAACCTCACTAGAAACTAAACATAGTAGGCCTGCATGTATTTCAAGTTTGTTTATATTCATAGTGCTTTTTACACATGCAATTGTAGACATTTCATTAACTGTACCTAATCTAGTTTATGCAGGGTCTTAGTACAGTAACACATTCCCCTCCTGTTGAGGGTCCAGGCCTGTCCCCATACGTAAGCTGAGATCAGTGCTCCTTAAATAGCCTGGGGAGGACGCACAGCCAAGTCACAGCCATGCCTGGCCTGCACCTCCTGTTATAGGCACACAGATTGACAGCGGAAGCATGGAGAGGGGAGGAAAAACTGAGCAAAGAAATACGTATAGTTTGAGATTTATGATGTTCATAGGTGAACATGGAGTGGGATGCTGCAAACATGTAGTGGGAGCAAGCAGTTCTCGTTCTTTCCCACAATGCAAGAAAACAACTCCTTTCTTTAACCTCCGGTCTCCAGCCCCCACATGCCACCCATATTTGCCAGTTTATCGTGGATGCCAGTTTTGCACTGGCGGGGAAATGCCAAGTGTTTTCCCAGATGTGGGGTGCATTGGAGCTTCTACACTCAGAATGAGGCCTCACACATTACTGACATAGTTCAGCCTAATCCCCAGGCCCCTGCCACTCACAGCCATAGATGTAGGTCCTGGGGAGCCATATATATTTTTTGTATTTAGTATTTTATTAGGATCCCAATTATCTACTGCTAAAGAAGCAGCTACTCTTCCTCACACAAAACATAAAACATGACACATAACATTAATATACAAGTACATCACAAGGACAGAATTACATACATTTAAAACAACAACACACGCTTTCATACATTTATGCCTTCATAATAATGTGATTCATAGACGCTACTGAATGCAAGTGCAACACACGTAAACGAAAATGCTATTGTAACGGTTGACCCATAAATGGGCTCACCCACATACTGTAGGAGACAGCTGCCCAGTTGCAGTCTGTTGCTTCATTTGCATATTAATTTGATGACAGGTTCAGACTTACAGGCAGATTGGCTGGTTTACAATCTGGGATGGATGGATGGATGGAAGAAAGGATAGATAGATGGAGAGAGAGAGGGGCGTGGGAAAGGAGAGAGAGAGATGGTGTGAGTCAAAGATAAAAATGAGAGATGCCTGTTTAGAAGGTGTAAATACCAGTGTTTGATGGGAAAGGCTGCGTCAGGCGAAAGGATCTATTTGGAGACGATCCGAAAAGGCAATGCGGTGTCTTATACCACCCCCCCCCCCCAAACACACACACACACACAGAGAAGTAACTATGTTGTAATAAGTTACTCCTTAGATACGATGAGATTATCCATTAGATAAAATCAAAGGAAGCCGGTAATGCTATTATCGGTAAAGAGACTCACTGTTTTCCAGATTCACCATGTGGTTCTCAATCTGCATCTGTTGTAGCAACTCAATATCTGGGATCAGGCTAGATCTGGGGTAAGAGTTCAGTGAGGGTAAGGTATTCATGGCAGGCATGTTGTTTTGGCTGGTGAGTAACACAAAAACAGAATGGCCAGAACACTTAAAAGAGTAAACAGCAGGACTACAGTACTCTCTCTTTCTCAATCTCTCTCTCTCTCTCTCTCTCTCTCTCTCTCTCTCTCTCTCTCTCTCTCTCTCTCTCTCTCTCTCTCTCTCTCTCTCTCTCTCTCTCTCTCTCTCTCTCTCTCTCTCTCTCTCACTCACTCTCTCTCTCTCTCTCACTCTCTCTCTCTCTCTCACTCTTTCTCTCTCTCTCTCTCTCTCTCTCTCTCTCTCTCTCTCTGTCTCTCTCTCTCTCTCTGTCTCTCGCTCTCTTCTTCAGTAGCCCATCCAACCATGTTAATGAGAAACCCAGAAGGACGTTGAGTGAACAGAGAGAGAGAGAGGGGGGAGAGAGAGGGGGGAGAGAGAAAGAGAGAGGCCTTGTTTGTGTTCAGGTCACTGCGTGTCCAAGGTCAGGGGTATTAGGGGAATGATGATGCACATTGCTTATTTCTCCTCAGAAGTGTGATGAGAATGTAAAAGAATGCAAAATAGACTGATGTAATACTGAGTCATAACATGTTTGACTGGTATGATCTCCAGAATATGGTGAAACAATGTCTACATGTCTTAATGATGTTGTTATGTAGGATATGGAAGGTAGGGTAGAAGGGTAAGATCTCCTGAATATGGTGAAACCATATCTACATGTCTTAATGATGTTGTTATGTAGGATATAGAAGGTAGGGTAGAAGGGTATGATCTCCTGAATATGGTAAACCATGTCTACATGTCTTAATGATGTTGTTAAGTAGAAGGGTATGATCTCATGAACCATGTCTACATGTCTTAATGATGTTGTTACATAGAAGGGTATGATCTCTGGAACCATGTCTACATGTCTTAATGATGTTGTTACGTAGAAGGGTATGATCCCCTGAACCATGTCTACATTACTTAATGATGTTGTTACATAGAAGGGTATGATCTCCTGAATCATGTCTACATTACTAAATTATGTTATTACGTAGAAGGGTATGATCTCCTGAACCATGTCTACATGTCTTAATAATGTTTTTACGTAGAAGGGTATGATCTGCTGAACCATGTCTACATGTCTTAATGATGTTGTTACATAGAAGGGTATGATCTCCTGAACCATGTCTACATTACTTAATGATGTTGTTACGAGAAGGGTATGATCTCATGAACCATGTCTACATGTCTAAATGATGTTGTTACGTAGAAGGGTATGATCTCCTGAACCATGTGTACATGTCTTAATGATGTTGTTACGTAGAAGGGTATGATCTCCTGAACCACGTCTACATTACTTAATGATGCAAAGGCTTGCTGGCCACCTGGACGTTATCTACAGGTCTATCATCTTTCAGAACAGTCTGTGGACTAACACATAGTACTGTGAGAGCACAAGCAAACAGCAGCTGTGTTCATACTTTCACACTCTCCATCCCTAGGGAGAACAATGCACTACCGTTATCACCACTACCATGTGCACAGTGATAGTTAACAATAACAGCAAACAAGTGTTTGTGACAAAGAAACCATCAAGAGACACAGAATAAGTGTTAATAGTTTCGCATTTTCTCCCATGCATGACTGAATAACAAAGTGTTTTGAGTCTGCATGGAGACGTACATTTTGAATTCCATCCATTGAACTGAAGGATAGCAATTGCATTTTGCTTATAGGGTGAAGTAAGGTTTTTGAAGGAACTGATGCAATTCTCCCCTCTTGGTTGCACATGGGATTTTTCCATAGCAACACGTCACATTTACCCTATTAACACACCAAGGGATCCCTAGCAACAGTGCTTCATCTTACTCCCTTCCTCCCCCCCACCCCTCTCTCCCCACCCCTCTCTCTCTCTCTCTCTCTCTCTTCTTTCTCTCCCATGCCTTCTGATAGCAGCCAGTTCAAGCAAAACAAGTCCAGTGTTTATGGGTGCTCTGCCATTAATGAAAAACAAAAAATAATCTCTTTTTGTTTTTGTGGTGTTACTTAATCTGTAGGGATGGAGGGAAGAGCAGAGGGAATGATAGAGAAGGGGTGGGGCCCTCCTCTAGGGTCTGGGGTGGCAGCAGCCAATCAGATCACAAGCTCAAACTGGGATTCTTGCTGTTGGTAACAGAGATGTGATTGGCTCACACTGGTCTGGATAGTGTGTAGGTATTTTGAGCACTATTATGATTGTGTTCTTTTCTAATCAACTGTTTAATAAGCTTGTAATCGTATTTTCTCTCTCTCTCTCTCTCTGTTTTTATCTCTCACAGAGGAGGATGTGATGGTAAAGTGCAGTTCATTTGAGTCCTAAAGCCTCTGTCGTTACCCTGTGGCTCTTAGTAACCTCTGCGTACTTTGTGTTCTGGGCTTGTTATTGTAGCCTGCACACAGAGAGAGAGAGAGAGAGAGAGAGAGAGAGAGAGAGAGAGAGAGAGAGAGAGAGAGAGAGAAATGACAGAAATGACAATAATTGGACAGTCTGGTAAAGATGTTAGTAGGCAGGTCAATGACCTGAGTGTGTATGTGCGTGTGTATGTGTGTGCACACGTGTATTTGTCAGCATGTGTGTGAGTGTTCGTGTGGGAAAGAGTGTGTGGGTGTGTGTGTTTGTTTGTGTGCATCTCCTGCATAAGACTACTGACTTACAGCATGCCCACTATTGACCTTTCCTCTCTCTGCAGCACAAGGTCATGTGGCATGGGGCCTCCCTCTAAACTCTCTTATTCATGTCTCCATTTCCCCATCTGTTCTGCAGGGATGGGATGGAGTCATATCGGATCAACATGTTCATGGACTATTGGCACCTCTGGAGAGCTCTGTTTTTCAAGCATGAGATGTCCAGCATAAAACCATCAAAATAACACTGATCCTAGATCAATCCTAGAGGTCAACCTGGGTGTGGGCAACACTCTGTTGACCCCTCAAAGACAGCGCTGTCACACGCTGTAACTGACACTGTTTGTTTACATTTTGACATACCGTTCCTTCCTCAAAGGGGCGGAGCTTCACCCGGCATTCCGATGTTGTTTTGGAGACAGGGCTCTGACAGCAGCCAATGGGCAGAAAGGATTATAATGAGTGTGTGTGAATCAAACAACGCTATCAAACAGCATGTTGACAGAAGGAAGAAAACACAGCTGGGAATAAGAACGAGAATGAAACAAACAAACAAACGTTACTAAGCCAATTAAAAACCATTGTCATAATCTGGACATCAGGGGTTAGGTAGTGAGTTAGTGTATTTGTGTTGTGTTTGTACAGTTGTTATTGTTACTGAATGTGGCAACTGTCCTTGGTTCTGATTTAATCTTGGCATCAGGAGTCAGTTAGAGGTGTGTATGTGTTTGTGTCTCATAAAAGTGTTTGTCACTCTCAATACAAAGTTGTAGCTTTTTGTCTAAATATATCAATGCCTGATTACTTACACCTGTCCCCCGTTTACTTTAAGATAACTGTCCTCGCTAACTGTCCTCGCTAACCGTCCTCGCTAACTGCCTGCAAATTGCCTGTTTATCACATGAGCATGTAAAGCCTTCATATTTATTCTGCAATAAAATAAGAGGATACTATGTAAAACCTCATTATTCAAACAAGCAGCGACACTTCCTCACGGGCAGAGTGGATTATTAATCTGACACATGGTAATCAAACAGGATGTTATTATCTGCTCTGATTACACCAAGATTAAAAGACTTGGGATCACCCAGACAAAGGATGAGCTACAACTGAGGCTTTCATATTTGGAGATTTGCTTTGACATCTGAGCTAATTCATTACTACCTATCAATCAAATTAAGTTTTAGAACTTTGGTCATGATGCCTTTGTGTCTGTGGTTTGTGTTTGCTGTTTGCTTCATGGCAGTTGTCTTGTTACACCCTTTTGAGGGGTAACAGGTGTAAACATGCAGTGTGTGTATGTGTGTATGTACAAAGACCTGTGTGTGTGTGACATGAGACGCTGTGCTTTCAGCCACGCAGGATGCAGCTGCAGATGCAGTTTGAGTGTGTGTTTGTACGCATGGTGCGTTTTGTGTTTCTCCAAATATTGCTGTCAACAGCGATGCTGGTGGTTTGTGTTCTCTCTCTCTAAGCCCCAGTCTATGCTATCTTGTGATCCACCTCTAACTTTTACTCAAAGTGTGCCTGACAGAGATAGACAGAGATAGACAGAGAGATAGACAGAGATAGACAGAGATAGACAGAGAGATAGACAGAGATAGACAGAGAGACAGAGATAGACAGAGACAGAGAGATAGACAGAGATAGACAGAGACAGAGAGATAGACAGAGATAGACAGAGATAGACAGAGATAGACAGATATAGACAGAGACAGACAGAGATAGACAGAGATAGACAGAGAGATAGACAGAGAGATAGACAGAGATAGACAGAGACAGAGAGATAGACAGAGATAGACAGAGACAGACAGAGATAGACAGAGAGACAGAGATAGACAGAGACAGACAGAGATAGACAGAGATAGACAGAGAGATAGACAGAGACAGCGATAGACAGAGACAGACAGAGACTGACAGTTCCTGAAACAACCACTGGCTGAGTGACTCCTGGGCTACTTAGTCTACCCAGCAACCACACTCCACTCCTCTCCATCTGCTGCATAACACAAAGGAACAGAGAAAAGGACTGTGTGTCTGCGTGTGTGTACTGTGCGTGTGTGTGTGTAGATGGGTGGTGTGATGTTCTTGTGTGTTTATGATGATCTGAATGTGTGTTTGATGGGGTTTGTGTGTGGGTGTATATGGTGGGTGTTTGTGTGTGCACGCGTATGTGGCTGACCTGAATGGATAATCGCAGCACAAGGCAACTTTCATTGAAGTCTAACAGGGAAGCACAAGGAGTCTGCTTGTTGCCTGAAGGTCCTCAGTGGGTGAACTGACTGATTTCTCTCTCTCTCTCTCTCTCTCTCTCTCTCTCTCTCTCTCTCTCTCTCTCTCTCTCTCTTTCTCTCTCTCACTCTCTCTCGCGCTCTCTCTCTCACTCTCGCTCTCTCTCTCTCATATTATGTCTATACACAGTGTTGTAACGATGTGCAAATAGTTAAAGTACAAAAGGGAAAATGAGTTAACATAAATATAGGTTGTATTTACATGGTGTTTGTACTTCACTGGTTGCCCTTTTCTTGTGACAACACGTCACAAACTTGCTGCTGTGATGGAACACTGTGGTATTTCACCCAATAGATATGGGAGGTTATCAAAATTGGATTTGTTTTCTAATACTTTGTGGGTCTGTGAAATATGAGGGAAATATGTGTCTCTAATATGGTCATACATTTGGCAGGAGGTTAGGAAGTGCAGCTCAGTTTCCATTTTGTGGGCAGTGTGCACATAGCCTGTCTTCTCTCGACAGCCATGTCTGCCTACGGCGGCCTCTCTCAATAGCAAGGCTATGCTCACTGAGTCTGTATATAGTCAAAGCTTTCCTCAAGTTTGGGTCAGGTATTCGGCCACTGTGTACTCTCTGTTTAGGGCCAAAGAGTATTCTAGTTTGCTCTGTTTTTTTGTTAATTCTTTCCAATATGTCAAGTAATTATCTTTTTGTTTTCTCATGATTTGGATAGGTCTAATTGTGTTGCTGCCCTGGGGCTCTGTGGGGTCTAACGATTTATGGTGTAACTGTGATAACATACAGGAACTCAAGTCCTTCTGTTCACCCGACTTAGAATATCTCACAATCAAATGCCGACTGTTCTACCTCCCGAGGGAATTTTCAGCCGTCATTGCCACAGCCGTATATATCCCCCCCTCAAGCCGACACCACGTCGGCCCTCAAAGAACTTCATTGGACTTTATGTAAACTGGAAACCACATATCCTGAGGCTGCATTTATTGTAGCTGGGGATTTTAACAAAGCACATTTTTGAAAAAGGCTACAGAAATTATATCAACACTTCGACTGTCGTACTCGCGGTGCTAACACGCTTGACCACTGTTACACTTTCTTCCAAAATGCATATAAGGCCCTCCCCCGCCCTGGTCTGACCAATCGGAATCAACGCTTCAAGATTGTTTTGATCACGTGGACTGGACATGTTCAGGGTAGCTTCAGATAATAATATCGACACATACGCAGACACGGTGAGTGAGTTTATAAAGAAGTAGGAGATGTTGTACACACTGTGACTATTAAAACATACCCTAACCAGAAACCGTGGATAGATGGGAGCATTCACGCAAAACTTAAAGTGCGAACCCAGCATTTAACCAGGGCAAGAAGACTGGGAATATGGAAGAATACAAACAGTGCAGTTATTTCCTCCACAATGCAATTGTCACGACTTGCCCTGTTGAGTGGGCAAGTCGTGGTAGCGGGCCGCGTGTCTCCCCCCCCCCCCCCCCCCCCCTCCCCCGACAGGTTTATTGCCCTCATAAATACCGAAGCTCTCTCACCACTCGACCAAAATGTTGCCACAGAGAAAGACTCCACAGTCTGGTAACATCCAAAAGGTTGAAGAACGGAACAATAGTTCTGTAATCCAACCAGTTGAAAGTGTCAGTTGGTAATCAAAGAATGTGATGTCAGATCAGTGGTTGTTTTGGGATATTGCATGATAATGCAACATCATTGTATCTTTGAACGTCTACTCATTCCAGATTAACATGTAAATGTAGCCCAATTTATATGACTCAACATGAAACTATTTGTGAGAAGATTAAATGTGATTTAGTCTTCTAAAGGAGAGAATTTGTTTGCATATTAAAACACACCCAAGTGAACAGACATTGGTTGAGAACTATGAAACGCCCTTCTCTCCCCCAGTACATAAGCCCGTTGACGAAAGTCTATCCCTAGTTCCCGATGATGCTAGGACTGTGGTCCATGCGTTTAAAAAGGGCTAAATTGAACTACAACTCTGTCATGCAAATTATAACATGGAGATGACGTATGGCAAAATGGTATGAATTCTAACGATAGATCACTGAAGAGGAAGTTATACATCCCATGACCAGAAAAACTCTCCAAAGGACAATGGCGATCTTCCGTCTTCGACCCATCTATGGAAGGCAAGCTCAGAGTAAATATATAATTGCATTTAATTTTTCAGAGTGTAAGATTTTGTGTTTACGTTTGGCGATAACTTTCCATGTCCGATAGAGACTTCATTTGTGAAACCAGCCGTCATATCGGGTTAGTCCACTAGGGACTTCTCATGATGTGACTGAGTAATCGATGTATAATCTATTGTGTATATACAGTATATGTAACTCTGTGTGATTATTTAGATAGTAAATAATCATTAAGCCAATTTGTGTAATGCTGACTCAACCTGTTTGCTAGGATTCATGCAGATTTAGATCTTACGATCCTCAGAATGATAAGAGGTAACGATTTATAATTGACTGCTATTGATATAAAAGATCATCAGATCTTTAAGAGTGGATTCGGGAGATAGCCGCTCTATATAAACCAATTCTTCCGTGGTGCAATGGGTTAATTGTTGCACGATTTAATTTAAACGTTAGATAATCGATTTGATAAGACAGCATGTCTCCAAATTAATCAAAGCCAATGTTCCGACACAATCAAGCAGGCTAAATATCGGTATAGGGATAAAGTTGAGTCACAGTTCAATGGCTCAGACACGAGACACATGTGGCAGGGTCTACAGACAATCACAGATTATAAAAGGAATACCAGCCACGTCGTGGACACCAACGTCTTGCTTCCAGACAGGCTGAAAACCTTCTTCGTTCGCTTTGAGGATAATACAGTGCCACCGACGCGGCCCGCTACCAAGGACTGTGGACTCTCCTTCTCAGTGGCCCACGTGAGTAAGACATTTAAGCGTGTTAACCCTCGCAAGGCTGCTGGCCCAGACGGTATTCCTAGCCGCGTCCTCCCTAGCCGAAGACCAGCTGGCTGTTGTGTTTACAGATATATTAAATCTCTCCTTAAGTTTGCAGATGACACTACAATAGTAGGCTTGATTTCCAATAATGATGAGACAGCCTACAGGGAAGAGGTGAGGGCTCTGGGAGTGTGGTGCCAGGAAAATAACCTCTCACTCAACGTCAACAAAATCAAGGAGATGATCGTGGACATCAGGAAACAGCAGATGGAGCACCCCCCCGATCCACATCGATGGGACCGCAATGGAGAAGGTGGAAAGCTTCAAGTTCCTCGGCTTACACATCACTGACGATCTGAAATGGTCCACCCACACAGACAGTGTGGTCAAGAAGGCGCAACAGCACCTCTTCAACCTCAGGAGGCTAAAGAAATTTGGCTTATCACCTAAAACCCTCACAAACTTCTACAGATGCACAATTGAGAGCATCCTGTCGGGCTGCATCACCACCTGGTACGGCAACTACACCGCCCATAACCGCAAAGCTCTCCAGAGGGTGGTGCGGTCTGCCCAACGCATTACTGGGGGCAAACGTCCAGCACTCCAGGACACCTATAGCACCCGATGTCACAGGAATGCCAAAAAGATCATCAAAGACATCAACCACCTGAGCCATTGCATGTTCACCCCGCTATCATCCAGAAGGCTAGATCAGTACAGGTGCATCAAAGCTGGGACCGAGAGACTGAAAAACTGCTTCTATCTCAAGGCCATCAAACTGCTAAACAGCCATCACTAACACACCAGAGGTGGCTGACTATAAACACTGATTAGAAATCACAGGTCACTTTAAGGAATAGAACACTAGCCACTTTAATAATGTATCCGTATCTGCAATAGATCATCTCTATGTATAAACTGCACTCTACACTATTCTACGGTATCTTAGTCACTCTAATTGTGTGTACATATGGCATCACCCATCTCATATGTACTGTATATAGTGTTTTGTACTCTATACTACACCACTGACTGCTAAACAATCATCTCTAGCACATCAGAGACTGCTGCCTATAGACATAGATTAGAAATCACCGGCCACTTTATGGGAATTAAACACTAGCTATTAAAGTATCTCTTCCTGTCATTTACCTGTACAGTTTGTGTAAACATGCAAGTATTCACTTATCTGTAAATATAACTGTATACCTAACTGTACAGCTAATTTAACCATGCAACATTTTCACTTACCTGTTCATTTAGCCAGTCTGTCTATTAAGTAAACTATTATTACCCTCGCTCATATCATACGCATTTTTAGCTACTGAAGTATTTCTCTGCCATCGTCCTGTATAGTATAGTTAACCATCCAACATCCACCAATGTATAGTGTACATATTCAGCCAACCACTCATACTATGCAATGTCCTTTTATAGCTTTTTTTTGCACTCCAGATATCTTGTATTTCTATACTTTTTCATACTGCCGCTCTATGTATCATGTACCGTGTATCTGTCTTTTGTGTACTTTCGTTGTGGCATTTTGCACCTGCCCTGTGTTTTTGTTGTAGCTGCTTGACAATGAAATTTCCCCCCCGGGGGATAAATAAAGTACCTATCTATCTATCTATCTATCTATCTATCTATCTATCTATCTATCTATCTATCTATCTATCTATCTATCTATCTATCTATCTATCTATCTATCTATCTATCTATCTATCTATCTATCTATCTATCTATCTATCTATCTATCTATCTATCTATCTATCTATCTATCTATCTATCTATCTATCTATCTATCTATCTATCTATCTATCTATCTATCTAGTCACTTTAATAAGGTAGTGCAAGATAAGGTTTCCGTATCTTGCACTACTCATCTCATACGTTTAAACTGTACGCTATACGATTCTTCAGTATCTTAGTCACTTAATCGTGTTTACATACTGCATCTCCAATTTCTTATGTGTATACTGCATACTATAAAGCTTACTATGCCACTGTATCTTAGTACAATGCCGCCCTAACATATATGTATACAGTCGTATTGGTCTCCACAAAGTTTGCTGCCTCAGTGTTGATGATGGCAATTTGCATATACTCCAGAATGTCATGAAGAGTGATCAGATGAATTGCAATTTATTGCAAAGTCCCTCTTTGCAATGAAAATGAACTTAATCTCCCAAAAACATTTCCACTGCATTTCAGCCCTGCCACAAAAGGACCAGCTGCCATCATGTCAGTGATTGTCTCGTTAACACAGGTGAGAGTGTTGATGAGGACAAGGCTGGAGATCACTCTGTCATGCTGATTGAGTCAGAATAACAGACTGGAAGCTTTTTGAGTCAGAATAACAGACTGGAAGCTTTAAAAGGAGGGTGGTGCTTGAAATCATTGTTCTTCCTCTGTCAACCATGGTTACCTGCAAGGAAACACGTGCTGTCATCATTGCTTTGCACAAAAAGGGCTTCACAGGCAAGGATGTTGCTGCTGGTAAGATTGCACCTAAATCAACCATTTATCGGATCATCAAGAACTTCAATGAGAGAGGTCCAATTGTTGTGAAGAAGGCGTCAGGGCGCCCAAGAAAGTCCAGCAAGCGCCATTACCGTCTCCTAAAGTTGATTCAGCTGCGGGATCGGGGCACCACCAGTGCAGAGCTTGCTCAGGAATGGCAGCAGGCAGGTGTGAGTGCATCTGCACGCACAGTGAGGCGAAGACTTTTGGAGGATGGCCTGGTGTCAAGAAGGGCAGCAAAGAAGCCACTTCTCTCCAGGAAAAACATCAGGGACAGACTGATATTCTGCAAAAGGTACAGGGATTGGACTGCTGAGGACTGGGGTAGATTGTTTGGGCCATCCGGAAAACACCTTGTCCGGCGAAGACAAGTTGAGCGCTACCATCAGTGCTGTGTCATGCCAACAGTAAAGCATCCTCAGACCATTCATGTGTGGGGTTGCTTCTCAGCCAAGGGAGTGGGCTCACTCACAATTTTGCCTAAGAACACAGCCATGAATAAAGAATGGTACCAACACATCCTCCGAGAGCAACTCAAGAGACTCAAGAGATGGGTGGACAAACAAAAACCCACAACTTCTGGCAAACTCCAAACATTGATTATGCAAGAATGGCCTGCCATCAGTCAGGATGTGGCCCAGAAGTTAATTGACAGCATGCCAGAGCGGATTGCAGAGGTCTTGAAAAAGAAAGGTCAACACTGCAAATATTGACTCTTTGTTATAAACTGAATGTCATTGTCAATGAAAGCCTTTGACACTTATGGAATACTTGTAATTATACTTCAGTGTACCATAGTAACTACTGACATAAAGATCTAAGAACACTGAAACTTTGTGGAGACCAATACTGTCATTCTCAAAACTTTGGGCCACGACTGTATATTCTCAATCCATTCCTTACTTAGATGTACTACAGTGGGGCAAAAACGTATTTAGTCAGCCACCAATTGTGCAAGTTCTCACACTTAAAA